>JAJIYU010002634.1:0-29562 GCA_030144865.1 Tinospora cordifolia | reverse complement strand
TTTATTCTAAGGCATGTGGTATTGAAAAATAGAAAGTCAAGTGTGTGTCACTTGTAAAGTAACACCGGCCCGACCCGCCAATTGGTTAAGTCCACCGTCAAAAGGAACGGTAGTTATGTCCAACTCTCAAATCAAAGAACGTGGGGGTTGGAGTGTCACATCATATGTACATTTATATATCTCATAGATATACATGCATATAAATACATACATGTATGCATACATACATACATACATACATACATACATACATACATATATATATATGTATGTATGTATGTATGTATGTATGTATATATATGTAAATGCAATAATTAATTTAGTACACAAATTCATTTTATTCTCCATAAATGATAATAATAATTATTTATTTTTTCTAATTTCTCAAGTAATACACTTATTAATTAATATTATCACCAAAAATTATGTATTACCATTTAATACATACTTTGATTAATACTATTGCCAAAAAATTTTGTATTTTTGTATAATCATGTATTTCTCATTTATAATTTATTAATTGATACAAATAAAATACATGTCGAACCCGTCGACTGAATGTCTAAAAATAAGAGTCATTATAGTTGTGGATCATTTGACGAAATCTGCCCACTTTCCTCCTATGCATAGCAAGGATTTGATGGAGTGATTAAGCTGACTTTATAATAGAGAGATTATGAGGCTCCATAGGGTTCCCCTTTCCATACTATCAGACAAAGACGCTAGGTTCACATCCCACTTTTGGCAGGTACTGCAGGCTCAGTTGGGGATGAAGGTAAACCTTACCACAATATTCCATCTGCATACTGATGGTTAGTTTGAGTGAGTGATACAAATCCTAAAGGATATGTTGCGATCTTGCATTTTGGACTTTGGTGGTAGCTGGGAGGATCATTGAGCCTTTTGCAAGTTTGCTTATAATAACAACTACCAGTCAAGCATCGAGATGGCAACATTTAAGGCATTGTATGGTTGACCATGCAAATCCCCTGCTTGTTGGGCTGAGACTGGTGACAGAGCAGTCTTGGGCCCCGCCTTCATGTAGGAGCAGAATGAGAAAATACAGAGGATTCGACATATATAAAGGCGGCTCAGGACTGATAGAAGAGTTATGTTGATAACAGAAGAAGGGTCCTCGAGTTTGAGGTTGGCGACCGTGTCCTCCTTTGCATTTCGCTTCGCAAGGGGTAAATACGTTTTGGGATTTTAGGGAAGCTTGCACTAAGATATATTAGGCCTTTTTAGATCCTTGAGAGGATAGGCCTCGTTGCTTATCAGCTAGCATTGCCTCCACAGCTATAGAGAGTGCATAATGTATTTCATGTTTCTATGTTGAGGAAATATCATCCTGATCCCTCCCATATTATCGATTGGAGACATATTGAGCCACGAGAGGACTATACATATGATGAGATGCTATTGGCCATCATCGATCGAGCTATGAAGAAATTGCATAATAAGGAGATACCAATGGTATGACTGTGCTGGCAACTCCATGGTGCTGAGCAGTATACATAGAAGAGAAAAGACTTTGCGATCCGATACTACCTTGAGTTGATGAGGGTTACTCCTTGACTTGTATTATTTGCATCATTCATAAATTTTGAGGACGAAATTTCTTATAAGGAGAGGAAACTAAGACGATCCATATTTTTAATACACAAAATTAATGGGTTCAATACATATATTCTCATGTATTTTTCTAAAATTTATAATGAGAATATATAAATTTCCTCAATTTTCTCAAATTTTTAATCATTAATTGAAAAAAATTAGAATAATTGAAAAATATAATTTTGGGAAGAGAATACATTAAATCATAGAGAAAATGAAATTATTAGGTGAAAATATGATTTTTCAAAGTGATTATTGAATTTTTCGTTAATTATTATATTTTTGAGAGAAAAATATGGATTTTTGGGTTAAATATGAAATTTTTGGAAAATAAGTGCATAAATTGGAATTCAGAGTATATTTGAAATGTATGCGATTTTTTAAGAAAACATTATCTTTGGAGTAATTATTAAATTCTTTGGAAGAAAAAAAATGAATTTTTAGGAATTTATGTTGATTTTTGAGTGAAATATGCGATATTTGGGGAAAAATGTATAAATAATGGAATGGTTGGTATGATTAGAAATTTTGAATGAATGGAGGGGCAAGTAAATAGATTAAATAATGAAAATAATAATAAAAGAAAATATATATATATATATATATACATCAATAAAAGAAAAAAAATGAAATATTGGAATGGTTGGTACGATTAGAAATTTTGAATGAATGGAGGGGCAAGTAAATGGATTAAATAATGAAAATAGTAATAAAAGAAAAAAACATATATATATATATATACATCAATAAAAGAAAAGAAATGAAATTTCGACCGCGCGGGCCATGAGGCCCGTGGGGGCCAAAATCTGGCTTGTGTGGGTCGGCCAAAGGGCACGGACCATTGCCCTGTGCCAGCTAACCTGCACGATCAGGCTTGGCACATGGGCCAGCCTACTTGCCTAGGCGGCCAACGCGCTCAACCTCTCTTTCTTCTCCTTCTTCCTTTGATTTTTCTGGATGTTTTAGTAGAAATACGGCAAGAAACCAACAAAATCCCTGGTTTTGAGCCATGGTTTTAACCATCCAACTAGCCTTTTGACTAGACCAATGGGCAAGGACAACAAGGCACCTTGCATTACAACTCATGAGCCACGTGGATGGCCAACTGGCAATCCTTTTTGCCATGCAAGAGTGTTCCAACATGCAACAAAACTAAAGTTTTAAGTTAATTTTCCAGTTGATCGAGCAACCTTCAACAGCTTGCATCTCCTTTATCTTGAATTTATTTTCCTTGATATTATAGTATTTTGAAAGTTCTTACTATAATGTGCAAACCCTTCCTCAAATCGCACAGGTACAAGAGAGGAAAACAACCATGAAGGTAAGGTACTCAAAATAGCTGGTAGCTAGAAATTGAAAAAACTATGTTGATCTAATCTTCAAGGGGTTGGTTCCTAACCCATTCGAAGTCTATTTTTGAGGTAAAACCACTAGTTTTGTTCATTATTATTTGTACTTCAATCTCCAATTGATAGAAAATAAAAAACTAAGGTCTTAAACATGTTTCACAAGGTGCTAAAGTTGAATAGTTGTTAACTATTACAACAGTTATAGCAAGAAAGAGTTCTTCGAAGCATCTTTGAGGCAACATTTGAAGTAGCTAGGGACATCCATTTGAGTCGAGACTTGAAGCATTTTAAACCTCACATTTGAGGATACAAGGAGGTATAAAGCCCAAACCTTAAGCCTTCGTATTCATAGTTTTATATGCATGCAAATATGCCTATATACATGTAAAAATTTGGTACTTAGAAAAATTTTTAAAATTGTTGATATGTGCTAAGTGTTGTAGGGTGTATTTGAGAGTAATCATTGCCATGTTTGCTTACTGTTTTGAATGAGACTTGAACTGTTAACGTTCTAGGGTCTAAGCTTTACAAAACACGTGAGAAAGGACCTTAAATCAATGGAGTAATAGGGATAATTAGGCACTTGAAAATCATAGAAGACTTGAACATTGGAAAATCTGTTACATAACAGAGAATGTAGTAGACCAGTTGACTGACCAAAAATGGGTATTGTGAGTTGAAATGGTAGAGTGGTCACTAGATATTTCAGAAATGTGTGCAACAAATTTCATCCCAATCTGAGTTGGGTAAAGGGTTCGACTAATGCACAAAATGACTGTCCGTCACATAAGAAATGAGAATTTACGGTCCCTGATGTTACATTTAAAAACCATAGAAAATAATGTCCAAAAATCAAAATTTTAAATTCTGGTAAATTTTAGGAGGTATAGATGAAATATGAAAAGTTTCGAGCAAATTTGACATACGGATTGATCACAGAAAATTTGATAAATTTGCTACGTAGAGAGAGCAAAAAAGCTTGAATTTGGCTAAGGGTTGAAATTTGAGAATTTTGGCCTAATTGGCCCAATTTTGACCTAATTAGGTCCGATTTGACCCAAATTGACCAAGGTGACCAAAAATAATCATGTTGACCAATTTTGACCAAGTTTGACCAGTTGACGAGGTTTGATCAATTGACTGAATCGAATTTGGGTCGATCAAGACCGATTAGGAATAGTGGAACAAAGGATTAAGCCATATTCTAAAGAGAATTGAAATTGAGTTTAAACAATGCAAATTCGAGTATATACTGTGGGACTGGGCCGAGTGTCGACAGGACATCAGTGCGCGAGACCTGAGGTGAATAGCAGATTCAAGTGTTTACTTTAACTTGCGTTCCTTGTATAAAACATGAGTAAAATGACATAGTTTAAATGGTTTCATGTTATTGAGATACATCGGATTAGTTTTGAAATATGTAGATGTATAGGGGTAATGAGACCATAGGCTTGAAGATAGAGCGTGGGGTCAGGGTACACAATGTGATTGAGATTAGACTCGAGGTTCGAGCACAGGGTTAGGCCATATGATCAATGCGCCTTACTTTCGACCCGCTGGAGTGATGGCATTCAAGGACTGAGCGTAGGGTTAGAGTATTTGAGGAATACGCCTAGCTTACAACCCACTTGACTGATAGGTACGTCTAACTTATGACCTGCTTGAGTGATGACCATAGGATTGGGTTTGTTGACTTGAGACCCTGTCCTAGATACAATTTTAACTAGCATGTATTTGAAATGTTCTTCTATAACTGTTTCACCGTTTATAACTGCTTTTATACCATGCCATGCATTTGAGCACTATATCATTTTACTGTTCATGCATACATGCACTATTTTGGGATGTTAGTTATGGGTAACATGCTAGTCTCACTACTCACTGAGCCACATTGACTTTTAGGCTCACTACTCTACTAACATTTCAAGTTCTTCAGTAGCTGATAGAGGGAAAGACATGGTGATTACCTAATCCCCTAACGACTCCCTTTCCCTTTTCTAGTCTTTTGTTGAGGTTGGTCATTTTTGTGTATGAATATATGGTCCACTTTGTATTTTTTTAACAAGACAATATGTAATACAACTATCACTCTTCGTAATATTTGCTTACTTTCGCACTTGAATCTTTAAATTATTCTGATATCACTTGTTAAAATTGGAGAGGCTTAACAGTGGTTGGATGAACTTGACATGGTGAGTGAGTTTCATTGAGCCACTGTACCATTCAGGCCACCCTTCGGCTTAGGGAAGGGGTCTCAACAAAACACATAGAGATGGATCTTTATTTATTTTGCGATATGGTGAATCACTCTTAAAAGTTCGTCATGTTCCTTCTACTAATCACTTTGCTGATGGTTTGGCAAAGGTTGTGTCTCCTTCTTAGTTTGTAATTCTTCAAGACAATCTTCATGTGTGTCCTCCACCCATTCGATTGGGGGGGGGGGGGGTGGTTGGTGAGAGTAAGACTTTAAGAGTGCAGCAGGGAAGTGCAACAGAAGTAGTAGCAGAAGCATGTATAATAGGAAAACAAACTAGCAGAAAAGAGTTGCAGAGAATAGAATAATAGCAAAATAGAGGAGCAGTTAGTTAACATTCTGTTACAAAGAACAATACAGTGATGTATCAGTATATGCAATGTGTAATAAGCCTGTTGGCTTTTGTAAATCTTGAATCGTATAAATAAACTTTGATCTCAACCTAGAGAATATTGGCTGGTTGCAGAAACTTTGTTTCACCTTCATATTAATTAATGAGTAACATGGTGACATTAATCTTAGTTGAATTGAAATCACAAGTGCAAAAAGTTAGGCGTAGATGATGTCCTTATATTCAAGTTTTAACAGTAAGGAAATTGTTTAAAATTAATAAAAACTCGCATTCCAAGGGCGTCCCTTATGGAAGGTTATTGAGCGCCTAACTAACGCTCAATAACCCCTAAACAATGTTGACACCATTAGGGGCGTCTGACATCATTTAATGTTCGTTGACGCTTGGTGAACATTTTTTTTAAATGCACTGCGACGCATTAAATGCGCTGCAGCACCATTTTTTTCAGCTTTTTTTATCAATGGCTAATATAGTTGTTGGGTATAAGTTTTTTAGTTTTTTTATTTTTTTTTATTTTGCAAGGACAATACAATATATATATATATAATTTTAAAAAATTTTAATGTTTTATTTACAAAATAAAAATAAAAATAAAAATACAATTTTTTCAAAATAATATTTTTAAATAATAAATCATTATTTTTTAAAATAAATAATATATAGTTTTAAAAATAAATAAATTTATTTTTAAAAAATTTAATAATATTTTTAAATAACTTTTCAAAATAATAATGTGTAATTTTAAGAACAATTAATTTTAAATAAACGATTTAAAATTAATATTTTAAATAAATAATTACAAAAAATATAAATTTTGATATAAATTAAAATATTTGTATATGTTTTTAATATTTTTAAATAATTATATATCTTTTAAAAGTAATATAATTTTATAAATGAAATATAAACTCTTCCAATGATTCATTGGTCAATTACCTTTGAAATGTATTTTTTCCATGAAGAAGTTGTGCACTGCTATGTCCTGCGACTGAAGTCTGAGGAGAATATTAAAGGTGATGGTGCCATTGGCATTAAGTACTCCACAACTGTCATGTGATATTAAAAAAAAAATCTCAACAGAATTCAAGAAACCTAGTTGAAGCTTGTACTTAATTGTATCTTCTTGAGGTACAAATTGCACAATTATATTAGCTAGTAGTACCCAATACATTCTTGTTTGCTTCTAATTTACGATTTCAAACATCTTGCAATTCAGCCATCTAACTAAGTAATTAAGGGAATTGTCTTCCACAACATGAGGTGTAGCGGGACGAGTATACTGCAAGTGAATTTCTCTCACATTAGAATATTTCAATATTATCAAACTATTATTAATAATAATGACTAAATCATCACATAAAATGTCTTCCATCTCGCAAAAATGAGAGGAAAACCATTGCTCTGGAGATATCTAGAAACTGAATGGCACCTTTTTTTTTTTTGTTCCACCAACATTTTGACATTGGATGATAATTAATCATCATCCAATAAATATATATAATAATCATTATGTATATATAATAGATTATACGTAAAGGAACTAGTTCTCAATAAAAAAATTTAAATCAATACTAATAGAAATGTTGAATAATAAAAATTATTAATTGCTATTTATTTATTTATTTGGTTCGAAGGGATGCGTAGAGCAACTGGTTCCAAGTGTCAGGAACACCAGCAAGGCACCAATGAGTACAATCCATGCCTCTCCAGCCTCCGAGGCCATAAGCTGATGGATGCCCATCTCTTCTTACTTGTGAGAGGTTGGTGACGTCCAGCAAATGAACTGGTTTGGACATTTTGCTTAGGACTTTCTTCAATACCACTTGAGCTGGATGAGAACCACTGGGTCCGCAGACCCATTGTATGGCACATTTTGCCCCAAGCAGTGATTCGCACTTGGTTCTCCCCATTCAGCCCCTCTATTTTAAATTACAAAAAATAGTATGTATTTTTTGTAATTGTAATAGTATGTATTTTAAATTAAGAACTTGGTATTTGTTTTCTTTTTTTTTTTTCATCAATGAATAGATCTTTTCATGTACCTATTGAAATTGAAGCTAATAAACTTTGTATTTGGGTTGCTTGTGGAACTTACTTGTCATGATTAGGTGAAACGCCTTGGAAATAGACCTTAGTTTTGGAGGGGTCAATGATCGAGTCAACCCATTGACCCCACGTGATCAACGCCTTTTCATAAGCCACCAAACGATCCATGTCTTGGTACGTCTTGCCACCTTCTCCAATTAAGTCCCATCTGTGCCACAATATCAATTCCCATTACTCAAATATTATGCATGCCGCACACAGACACATACGCACACATACACGCACACACACATATATACATATTATAAAAAACAGAGAGTTAAACTGTTATTAAAAGGCTATTAGTTTGCTCGATTGATCCTGAAGAGCAGCTACAATATTCTATTTATAGAGGAGAAGATGCAAGCTCAGCCATGGATGCTAATTACAATTGTCATGATCTTGTACATAGAACTTAACAGAAATTGCTCTTGATCCAAGAGAATTAGAGAATTAATAGAGAATAAAAATCTGAATCAGAAAACAGATAAAACAGAATTCTAATAATTTCTCAGAATTCTAACAGATGAACCGAATTAGTGTGTTTCTTTTATATCCCCTCGCAAATGTAGGGTGGTGGAACCACCCCAAGTTTGGAGCACATGAAGGAATGTCATGAAGAAGACATTGGTTTAGTAAGATAGTTGGCAATTTGATCGCAGGAAGGGAAGTAGTAAACTTGAAGCTTGGTCTGAAGAACTTTGTCTCTAATGAAATGAACATCAATTTTCGCATGTTTGGTACGTGCGTCAAAAACTGCATTGGCAGCAAGGGAATTGGCACTCATACTATCACACCATATAATTGGAGGAGAGAAATATGGATAATGAATGTCTTTGAGAAAGGATTAAATCCATGTGACTTTGGCTGTTGTAGTTGCTAATCCTCTGTATTCAAATTCAGTGCTTGATCGAATAACAATATGTTATTTCTTGGATTGCCATGAGATTAAGGTGTTTCCAAAATAGACATAGTAACTAGCAATAGAATGTCGATCTTGAGGTGAGGAAGCCCAATCCGCATCTGAATAGGAGGCGACTGTTAACTGAGTGTTGGGTTTAATATGCAGACTTGCTAATGAAGATCTTTTCACATACTATAGAACTCTATTCAATGCTTGCCAATTATCAACTATGGGGGACTATTAAAACTGACTGAGCCTGTGTACAACAAAGGATAGATCTGACCTGGTATTTGTGAGGTACAATAACCCACATATTAAGCTTCGATACAATGTAACATCATTAAAGGGCAAACCAGAGGCTGAGGAAAGATGTTTGTCAATTGCGCATGGAGTAGAGATCGATTTGCAGTCGAGCATGCTTGCCTGTTTTAGAAAAGAATGAATATAGGCTTCTTGAGAAAGATACATACCAAAAGAATCTCTGTATACCTCAATCGCCAAGAAGTGTTGTAGTTCACCAAGATCCTTCAAAAAGAATTTGTTGATCAGCAAATTATTATAAACTAAATTTGAGACTGGGAATTCCCTATGATGATGATATCATCAACATAAACCATGAGATAAATAAGAATGTGGCATGTTTTCTTGATAAATAAAGATGAATCTGCATGAGAAGAATGAAATTGCCAAGAAAACAATGAGGATTGAAGTTTATCAAACCAGGCTCGCAGAGCTTGTTTAAGTCTGTAGATGGCATTGTGAAGATGGCACACATGATCAGGTTTGGAGCTATTTGAGGCATGTAGACATATTCTTTGAGAATGACATAAAAAAGGCATTGTTGATGTCCAATTGTTGTACAGACCAATTGTAAGATACCACCAAAGTTAACAAAATTCTAACAATTGGAGGTTTGACAATCGGGTTGTATGTATCATAGAAACTAGTACCAGGCATTTGATGAAAACCCTTTGCTACCAGACGAGCTTTGCGGCTATGAATTGATCCATCAGAATTTCTTTTGACCTTAAAAACCCATTGATTATCGACTAGATTATGTGATGGATGTGGTGGGACAAGAGACCAAGTTTTGCAATTGACAAGAGCATTATATTCACTTGTCATAGCATGGTGCCAATGCGGAAACTGTTGGGCTTCTTTAACAGTTTCTAGTTTAATTGAGGTAACTGAATCATGTGAAGAGGTTATGGCTAAGAAAACTTTTGGTTCAAATATTCCTCTTTGGACTCTTATGACCATAGGATGAGATGGTAGAGTAACATTACGTGTGGGGTTGGATGGTCAGTGGGCAAGGTTGAAGAGTTTGGGGATGGCAGGATAGGTTCTGAAGGTGAAGAAGCACTTGGTGGAAGAGATGAAACCGGGCATTTGATTTGGAGTTGTAGATGAGGGAATTAATTGGATAGAAGGGTAAGGAGTTGAAGATGAAGAGGTAGTATCTGATGAGGATGGAAAGAGGGATTGGTAAGGAAATTGTGTTTCATCAAAGATGACATTTCTTGATATGAAAATTCTGCCGGTTGCACTCAAGCAATTATAACCTCAATGAGAAGAGCTACAGCCAAGGAAAATGCATTTTTGAGATCTGAAATGAAATTTATGTTGGTTGTAGGCTCTTAAACATGGGTAGCAAGCGCATCCAAAAGTTCTTAAGATGGAGAAATCTGGTTTGTATAAGCTAATATGGAGAAAGGTCGTTGAGGATGGGTGATGGAAGTTTGTTGATGAGGAAGATAGAGGTTTGGCAAGCTTCCCACCAGTAATTCAACGATAAATGGGCATGAGCAAGTAAGGTAAAAGTTGTTTCAATGATATGACAGTGTTTGCATTTGGTTCTTCCATGCTATTCGTGGGTATGGGGACAGGGGTCTTGGAATGCAATGTCATGTTGTGATAAAAATGAAGAGAAGGGTTTATATTCGCCTCCCCAGTCAAACCAAACATATTTGATTCTTTTTGAAAAGATGTTTTCTACAAGTTTCTTGAAGTTCATAAATACAGATAATGCTTCAGATTTGGCTTTTAGGGGATAAATCCATGTGAATCTTGAGAAATCATCAACAAAATGGATGTAGTATTTGAATCCTTTGTGTGAAGGTGTTGGGGCTAGTCCCCAAATGTCTTTGTGAATCAATTCAAGTAGTGTTGATGCTCTTGAGGTAAACAAATTGGAAGGAAGAGAGTGAGATTTGCCATACTGACATGATGAGCAAACAACAAGTTTATTTTTGAAACTAGATTTATTACATTGTCTAAGTATTTGTGTTACGATAAAATGAAAAAGATGTCCTAATCTCATGTGCCACAGTTCATAGGCTGACATTAACGGTTTTGAAAGTCTCAGCAGAGAAGATGGTTGAGTGTGGGTGAACACTGATAAGAGGTTGATTTATATAGTTGATAAAGGTCGTCTTTAAGAGTCCCTTTGAGGAGCATAGTTTTGGTTCGAGAGTCCTTCACCAAACAACAATCAGAATGGAATTCTAGGAACACATTATTATCATTAGTGAGTTGAGAAACTGATATTAATTTTTTCTTTAGAGAAAGAACACAAAGAGTTTTAGGAAAGACAAGAGTACTGGGAGGAGAAATATTTTTGAGAAGTCCAACATGAGAAATTGGAATAGATTGTCCATTACCTATTGCCAGCTGCTGGTTACCTGAATATTCAAATTGATTGCGCAGTATTGCCAGTTCATTGATGACATGATTTGTGGCTCCACTATCTGCAAACCATGAACTATCTAAAATATGATCAGGTGTTGTGATGAAGGGATTGGGAGATGGTTGTTGCTGATGAGAAGATCCCATGTAACTAGAGTCACCTTTGTAATAGCAGACAATAGCAGAATGCATTTCGACAAATTTGGCATGTTGGTTTGTTCTGGTTGTGCAGCTACCTCTACCATGAGCTCCACGGCCATTACCACGATGAGAAACAAAAGATGAATAAGTCTGGTTGTTTCTGTTGTTTTTTGAAACCGTGCTTTTGGAAGATGATTGCTTGTCAGTTGATTGAGCAGTCTGAATCACAACATTCGTAGAAGGTGAGCTGTTGATATTCACTGTAGCCACATTGTTTAGTAACTGGAGTTTAACATCGAAACTGAGCAGAGATGCTTGCATTTCATGCCAAGACAACTTTGTTTTTTCTTGAAGAAGAGTGGTAATGGGTAGAAACTCCATGTCAAGACCAACAAGTGTACATGAAATTAGATTAGGTGTTTGGAATGGGTGGCCGGCAAAAGATAAGCTATCAGCAAATTCTTTCATCTTGTTTTTATACCATTGATTGGTTTTCTTTTCGTGTAGTTTGTATACCTATCCTACAGATTTGTATATGTGCTCGGTTATGATAACCATGCACAACAGAGTCCCTTAATGGCTTTCCTGGCTAATTGTGATGCGGTGTTGCCAATGACTTGAGCTGCTACTGATTTTGTTAGAGAATTAAGTAGCCATCCTAGAAGAAATTGATATTTGCCCATCCAATCCTCAAAATCTAGGTTAATATTTGTGGTTCCTTCAATAAAAGGAAGAGGACTGGGCTTTGGTCCTAGTAGGTAACCATCGAGTTTATATCCTCTAATAATTGGGAGAATGATAGATTTCCACAGAAGGAAGTTTTCACGATCCAGCTTAATCATCATGTGTTGGCTAAGAGAGTTTCCAAACAGTGAGATGGAAGAAGAGCTATTTGCTGACATTGGGAAATTTGAAGGAGCAGAATTGGATGAATTGCTGGACATAGCAATGGCCTATAGTAGGCTTTGATACCATATAAAAAATGAAGAGTTAAACTGTTATTAAAAAGGTTGTTAGTCTGCTCGATTGATCTTGAAGAACAGCTACAATATTCTATTTATAGAGGAGAAGATGCAAGCTCAGCCATGGATGCTAATTACAAGTGTCATGATCTTGTATAGAGAGCTTAACAGAAAATGCTCTTGATCCAGGAGAATTAGAGAATAAATAAAGAATAAAAAAATTGAATAAGAAAATAGAGAAAATAGAATTCTACATATTCTCAGAATTCTAATGGATGAACCGAATTAGTATCTTTTATACATATAAACGAAAAATGACGTATCCGAATTAGTATCTTTTATACATATAAACGAAAAATGACGTATGGTTGTTTTCTTTCGGTGTGGAGCCACCAATGCCACGTATTGAAGATGAACATGTCAATTCCTATCCATTGTTGGGCACTATGTTGGATGGAGTCCAATTTCAAAACTCGGCCTTCCTTTTCTCGAATGACATCTACTAGAAGTGCATTGCGGGTCGGCATCACTTTGATATTGTAATCCTGCAAATGCATTATACATACTTACGAGTCATATCCATTTACCCTATAATCTATAATTGGAATGCTAGGCAAGTTTTCTTTCTTTGCTTACTTTTATATTATTTTTATATATACATATAAATAAAGAATAAATTAATGCAAAATACATTGGCTTAATTATTGATTCTTTATTCTTTCTATGCCTCCTTGTTTTTTTTCATAGTATATCTCTATTTTTTTCTAAAAGCCTTTCTTTTAATTAAAACAACTTTCCCTAGCACATCTGGAACTTATCAATTATAAATAATTACTATTATAACTAGTCATATTTGATGTTTTTCTATGCTTTTTAAGACTATTTTATATATACTTAGTAAAAATAAAAAATAAAAAACTAAGCCAGAAGAATTACAAATTTCCCAATTACATTTGTGCAAAGCAAATGCTCATAAATCTATTCCCCTAATCTCATCTGATGCATGCATGGATTATGATTTATTATTTTTCTAATCATCCTAAAGATTGAAAAATAAAACTAGTAAAACAAGATGGAACTTACTAGCATTGTAAACGTGGACATTCCTAATTGAGTTCGAAATAGGGTGTAGTTGGCCTTTGGATCTATGATGTGAAGCATGCAAATCAAAGATTGCCATTGATTCAAGCTAAGGGAGTCTCCCACAAACATTATGCTTTTCCCTCGGAATCTTTGTAAAAAGGCTTGGCCATCGAACCTAGACAAATAATAACATAAAGTGGATCATTGATAGCCCATGAGCTTAGATTGACTACATATATAACCAAGTTCAAGCCAAGGTTGACGACCAAACAAGAAAGTTATAGCTTTACTTGTTAATATCAAATTCCAAAATGCCTTCAAAAATAAGACTGAAAATAAAGAAATAACTGTTATCTAAAATGTTTTAACAAGTTTTTTAGGAGAAAAACGAAGCTCAAACCTGAAATTCCATAAAGGAAAGAAGTTTAGAATTAAATCTAATGAGTTGATTTTGCTTTGGTTGTTAGAAATTGGAGCATGTCAAGAGCAATTCTCCTAAAAAATATGAAAGAAATTTAATTCAAACAAAAATGATTGGAAGATATTCAAAGAAACTTGAGATGATACAAGCACAGTGAGCCAGCTTGTAGATTAGCTCATCTCAAACTTGTTTGTTTGCTCCACACTTAAATTGAGGTAATGTCACCTCGATCAAGGGTCTTATTGTCTTAGACTCATCTTCTTCGATAAAGCTGTGAAGCCTTTGCCTTGTAGTGATGTGGCAATTGCTTAGGGCTAAACTCATCTAGCAAGGATCACCTAACTCAGTACAATCTAAGTAATGGATCTTCCTATCTCTTATTAGGTTTTTGGCTTTAACAAAGTGTGCATTTATTTATTATTTTCTTTTTCTTCAGTTAGGTTATTAGTTACTTAGCTAATTAAACGAACAATTATTGCACACACCTAATTAATTTTGTCAAGTTGTTTTATATTACAATGGCGACCCTTGTGGTACAACTTTAACAAAAATGTGTTTTTGTTTAATTAGTTCTTTTGAAAAAAAAAAAGTGTCTTTAAGAAAGGATAGTCTAGTCCATTTTTTCTAAAAGCAAAAAGTTATTTTTTCAACATTAGAATTAGAGAAGTAGAAAATGCATTTTTGTACAAGAAGCATTTTGTAAAAGCATTTTCAAAGCTAATTTCTCTAACCCGAGGGATGTTCATTAACTCGACCAAAGCAACTAAATCAAAATTTTTTGGTCTGTTTGGATTGCCTTCAATAGATTATTTGAGTTTGGTTGGATTCGAAAATACCCAACCTGATTTAGTTTGTGTTGGGTCACAGTATAGGCCTAGAGTTATATAATTAAGAAAATAAACTCAGATCTATATACTACTATTTGACAAAGTATTATTACTTTCTACTAATACCTAATATTAAGAAAAATATTTATTTCATAAAAATAAGTGAAAAGTTTTCTAAATCTCTAAACCATGCATAAATGAATAACAAGAGACCAAGGACAAAAGATTTTATATCAATAAATTACATGTAAATTATGAAGCTTAATCCAAGTACTTGATCAATCTGAATAACATAAGCTATTTTGATTGAGTTATATTCAAAAATAGATTGAATTGGGTTGAAATTTTAAAATGATCAACATAAATAGGTGGCGTCAAGTTAGGTTTTAGCACGAATTTAATACAATGTGACTAACTCGTGTCTTTAATTAGGTTTTTGGTACCTACAAAACCTTGCATTTACTTCTGTCTTCTTCTATTGTTATGGTGGGAAACTCCCAACGTTAGCGCGGGCGTGCGATGAGTATTGTTTATTACATGGTGGTTGGCGAAGCAGGGTGCAACAAAATCCCAATGATTGTTTCGTGAGAGGAAAGTAAAGTAGCAGGTGAAGCGAAGTGTGGTGTTGAAGTAAGCAAAGGAGTTCATGTGTTGTAGCAAACTTGGTGTACCCCACTCACTTACCGGCTCACTGCTCTGCAATCATTAGCTAATCTTACATGCAACCAAAACACAAAATACCCAAACATTAATCACAACCACTGAATCATCATATATTGGATTTTCTTCAGTTGTGTAGCAATAAGTGTCGGCTGAAAACTGCAATCAGCTTTAATTTTAGTTGTAGGGACACACATCCTAAAGCCCAATATAATGTTCATCTTTGTGCTTACATATACATTATTGGACTAAAAGCTTTAATTGTAGAGGAAATTACATAATATATCAATTTTTTAAAAATATTATCAAAAATATTTTCACCAACTTTTCGTTTTTCACTTTTATCAACATTTTTATTTTATTTACAATAATACATATTCGTCCATGAGGAATGAAGACGAGTTGCTGCTCCTGCTGGCTGCCTTCATTTTGCTGCTCACCGCCACCAAATTCGCCGCTGCTCGTTGTTGCTCCTCTGCTCCTCGCCGCCGTTGCTCGTCATTGCTAATGAAGACGAGTTGCTGCTCCTGCTGGCTGCCTTCATTTTGCTGCTCACGGCCACTAGATCTGTCATTGCTCGCTGCTGTTTTTCTGCTCCTCGCCACCGCTGCTCGTCGCTGCTCTTTTTTGCCCACCGCTGTAGCTCCCGTTGCTCCTTTGCTGGTATGTTGTTCTGCTGCTGTTAGCTACTCCTGCTGGCTGCTGCTAGTCGTGAATGAAGACGGGCTGCTGCAAATTTTTGTTCTTCTTCTTCATCCCAAATGCAGCAACAGTGCTGCTCATTTGTTTTTCTTTTCTGCCCAAACACAGCAGCAAGTTGCATCTTCCTTCTATTTTCATTCGCGCGTGGATGTAGCAACATCAAACCAAAAATTTTTGGTTTTTCTTCTTCTTTCATACACTCATCGCGCAATTCATCTTCACCTTCGTCGTTCCTCTTCATCACGGACCACCTAGGGCATCACGTCTTTGTTTGCACCAGCTCGCACCAACTCTACGACACCCACACACATTCAACAACAAATCTTCATCTTCAACCTACAGAGGCACCAACAGAATAATCTGGATTTCTTCTTCTTCAAATGCCCAAATCACAAACCCAAATCGGGTTGCCCCAAATCAAAAAACACATACACTGAATTTGTTCTTTTTCACAAAAATCACTAGCTGCAATTTTTGTTTGGTTTTTTTTTAACGTAAACACAAAATGAAATCAAGCCCTAAAACGCACACAGCTGTTTTTCGTTCGTGTTCATCCTCATCGTCGTTCCAAACCAGCCATTTCAACTAAAATCCAATCCCCTGTTTTGTTCACAGATGGTTGTTCGCTGGAGAGTTGTTTGCCTGAGGGTTCTTCTTCTTTTTGCAGGTATACGTATATATTATCTATAAATAATATATAGATAATATACTATATTCATATAATATATATTATATACAAATAATATACAGATAATATACTAATAATATACATATAATATATGAATAATAATTATATATATATTATATACGAAAAATATACATATAATATACTAAAAATATACAATTTTCTACTGTTCACAGCACCGGAGAAAACTGTTGTTGGTCGCCGGAGTGGTATTCGCCGGAATGTTGGCCGGAGTGGTACTCGCCGGAATGTTGGCCAGAGTGGTACTCGCCGGAATGTTGGTCGAAGTGGTGCTCGCCGGAATGTTGGTCGGAGTGGTGCTCGCCGGAATATTGGTCGGAGTGGTGCTCGCCGGAATGTTGGTCGGAGTGGTGCTTGCCGAAATGGTGTTTGCCGGCTGGAATGGTTCTCGTCGGACTTTATTTTTGCCGGCCGGAGTTGTGCTCGCCGGCCGGAGTGATGCTCGCCGATCGGAGCGATGCTCGCAAGACTGTTGTTCTCTGGTAGACTATTTTGCCTTTTTGTTATTTTTGTAATTAATATTTAATATTTGTATAAAGTTGAAATACTTGATATTATTGTAATATATTTTAAAGTATTGTATAGAGATGTAAAAAGCCCTTCATTGTAGGGACACACATCCTAAAGCCCAATATAATTTTCAAATGCCTCAAACCGCACATTGAGTGGATATACGAACAAAGAAATTACGTGTCTTGTTGTCAACAGCCTATATTTAACTATTTCTAGGATTGGGCTCTATTAATTTCGTTCGTTATTCAAAAATAAGAGCAAACTTCAGAAAATAATTTATCTAATCCCTTTCTTTCTTAGTAAAAACATCTGGGTCTTGTTATTTAATCTGCTTAACAACTGTCTTCTTTTGCAATTTCTTTTTTTTTTTTAAGGTTGAAAAAGAATTTAATTAGTTTGGTATACCACCGATTTAGTCTTCAAAGAAACTACAAATTGATTTCTTACGCTATATAATATAATTCAAAGGAAAACACTAAACGAAAAGATCAGTGGATAAGTCACCCCATTTCCAATCAAGAGGTTGAGCGATGAGACTCCTCCACTCCTCTTCTTAATTATAAAATAAATAAAGATTAGTCGGTATAAGTCACCCCATTTCCAATCAAGAGGTTGAGGTATGGGACTCCTTCACTCTTCTTCTTAATTATAAAATAAATAAATACACTAGGTTGAAATTCCTATATATATATATAGTAGTTGCTATAAATCTGTTGTGTTAAGCATCTAAATTAGATTTATAATTTTATATTTTGCAAATTGTTTTCTTAATTAATAAAACCTATTATCTTAGGTGGTCATGATTTGTACTTGTTAGTATATTGTTATAATATCTTATTTATCATATAAGATATTATATAATATATTAACATATCTTATCAATTATTATAATATCTTATTTATCATATAAGATATTATATAATATCTTATCAGATATTATAATATATTATATAATTTCATATCTTGTCTATTTCTTTTTATACATTTAGAAATTATTTATTTATATCATTGTAATACCATTGTAAATTAAAATCAATAATATTCTATCTTTTCATCATGGTATTAGAGCGGGTTTGATTCTCTCTTAGTTTTTCAGTTTTCAGCCAGCCAAATTGCCCGGTTGGAATCACTACAATCGTGGCCGATGTTATGTTGCTGCCGCATCTGCAATTTCTCTGGTTCTATTCACATTGTTCCTTCTTCCTCGTCATTCTAGTTTGCTACTTCGGATCTGAATCGATGAAGATATTGTAGTAGATCTGACTCACGATCTACTCTCTGTTCTTCCCTTGCTATTCGCAATCCAGATCTGCTGTGTTTTTGCTGCTCATCTTACTGCTATTGCTCTTTTTTTGCTTTGCTCACTGCTGTTGCATTTTTTCTTATAGTTTGCGTGTTGTTCACGCTTATTATGCCACGGTATCTCCCGTGCCGCATCTTTTTCTTATGCGCTAATTACTGCGCTTATTATACCATGGTATCTCCCGTGCCGCATCTTGTCTTGTGCGCTAACTATTGCGCTCGTTATGCCACGGTATCTCCCATATTGCATCTTTTCTTATACGCTAACTATTACGCTTGTTATGCTATGGTATCTTCCATGGCGCATATTCTCTTGTGCGCTAACTATTGCGCCTGCATTTTATTGACAAACTCAAGACGATTTTTTCTATCGCCTAGAGTTTGAGGGGGGATGTTATTATATTATTATAATATTTTATTTATTATATAAGATATTATATAAAAGATTAACATATCTTATCAATTATTATAATATTTTATTTATCATATACGATATTATATAATATCTTATTAGATATTATAATATTATATAATTTCATATCTTGTCTATTTTTTTTATACATTTACAAATTATTTATTTATATCATTGTAATATCATAATAAATTAAAATTAATAATATTTCATCTTTTTATCAATACTAAATGGCCAAGTATTTCAAAATTGGTATCGAATAAATATAAGAAAATGCAAAAATAATTGAGGAATGTAGGGTGGAAAAAAAGGCAAAAGTGGCGTACCTTGGCAATTCACAATTATTGGGCTTCCATCTGTACTGGAGATAGAGGGTGTCAGGTCGACTGTTTCCCAAGCAGTCGAACGCCTTTATTATGAACGGGCAGGAAGCAGAAACATTTTTGTACAAAGGATAGGATGAATCAAATACCCAATTTCCATCACTAATATCGCACCCACTTCCGCTACTACTCGTCGATTGACTCACCACGTAACCATGATTTCGTTGCACGGCAGAATACGAGAAAAGCAGTTTTGGATACAGGAGGAACCCATGGCGATAACGAAGGAAATGAACCGCAAATAGAGACGAGAGAGATTGTAACGTTGAAGCTAGTTGTAATATTATTGCTAGTGACTATATAAGCTCGTGGAGGAAATGTATTAATTGTAGGGATTTATATATGCTAGGAATTTCATTGCTTCATTCTGTGATATTGGATTTCAGAAAGTAAATCTTTTGTTTGCAAACAAAAAGAGCAAGTGTAGAATGCAGAATTCAGTATATACCCACGTACGTAAAAAATCATTTGGAGACAGATATATATTTACAATTAAATACTTTTCTTTTCTTTTTTTTTTCATAAAAAGAAGTTCTTCTATGAAGAATCAAAAAAGGAAGATTTAGAAAAATGAGAATCTCCTAACTTGGAACATCTTCTTATTGAGCATATTAAAAGCTATGCCGCTGTATTTTCTGGTATTTTATAGTTTTGATGTTGTAAACATACAGGTTTTGAATGAAAATGAATTATAGGTAGAAGGCAAAAATATGTATATATATATATACATAAGAAGGATTCTGTTGAGTGTTAAGTAAGGCAATCCATTTGTTTCCTTTTAAAATTAGTTATGATCATATCTTGAGGGCTTGGGGTAATTATATTAGAAGAAATTACAAAAAATATCAAAAAAATGAACTTATTATCATTAATATATGCTTGTATTTTATAAAGTTTCCATTATGACAAATAACTTAAACTATTAACAATTATACCGGAATTTTTGTTTCTTCTTCAGCCTCTCGTTCTCCAACTTTTCGTTAACGAGGATCAACTAAACTGATTCACCTTCTTCAACCTTTTGATCCCCAACTTCTCATCAACGTGGATTAACTAAACTGGTTCACCATGTTCAAGATGATCAAACTAACAAGTCTAAAACATCTCTATTATACCTTTTGAATCTCATTCATGAAAGCCCCGATCAAGTTGTCGAATCCTTCCTACAAATGGGATCTCGCTGCATGTGTTGAGATTTCTAAACAGAAGTCTCATAACCCAGAAGAGGAATACTTTTATTTTTATTTTTATTTTTTTTCTTTTCTTGGTTTCTTTACTCTGATGATCACCACTGCTGTAGTTCGCTGCCATTGCAGCTTTCCTCATCAACTCCTCGTGTTGCATCTATCTGGATAGTGCCCCTGCCACCACCACCGTTGTTGCTCTATTTGGATCTAGATCTGGATCGTGCTTCTATCGCCAAAAAACCCTCAACAACTCCTCGTGCAGTGTCGCTACCACCATCACCGTTGTTGCTCGATCTGGATCGTGCCTCTTTTGTCGAAAAACCCTCACCAACTCCCTATGCAAGCAGGAAGGAGGGGTGATGAGGCATGACCAAACTCCAAAAGCTTGCTTGCCAAGCTTCTAAAGCTGCCGTCAGCAGACACCACCATTGTTGCCACCACCACCACTGCAATGATGCTGCCATTGCAGCTCTCCTATGTAGAGGAAATGAAGAAGTTGATGAAGAAGGAACAGAAGAAGAAGATGAGGAAACGCAGAAATGACATAAGGAAAGGGGTTTCCGTGATAGGCCACGTAGCAGAAATGCAGTGGCAAGGAGAGGAGTGGTCAGGCAACAATAGAGGGATGAACAGATTCTGGCACCTTCTTCATCGGAGCGATGGAGTTTTTGGTGAAAGTAGCAGTGGTGACTCCACCGGCAACCGCTCCTATTATAATCACCGTCAAACAAACCTTGTTCGCCACTGACATCACCTTCGATTTGCCTTTAGATTCACCTTTACTGACAACCCATGAACAAGGATAAATAGATATGGGCGCCTTCTTCACCGGAGTGATGGAGTTTTTGGTGAAAGTAGCAACGACAACTCCGCGGCAACCGCTCCTACTATAATCACCACCGATCAAACCTTTCTCACCATCTTCACCTCCAATCTGCCTTTAGATTCACCTTCACAGGCAACCTGTTTTGCCTTTAGATTCACCTTCATTGGCAATGTGTGAACAGGGAGATAATTAGAGTCCGAGTTTTGTTCGAGTTCATGTGGGCCGATGCATTTAACAGTCTTGAAATGGCAGTTGTTGGTGAGATCAAGAGGTTGTTTGGCGACGATAAAAAGCAATATATTGACGATTTGGATAAGCTGGAGCCATGAGTGGGGAGTGTGTGTGACATCATGGATAAACTTCTATTAGTTCTGCAGAGATGTTCACTGGAAAACCATTGTATACCAATAGGTTATTGGGATGGTTAAAAATATGAGATTTTGTTATATATTTTGGTATATTTTGGTATATTTGACACAAAGATCAGCTATAATGATTATAAAACAGATTATGATGATATATTTACCTGTCTTGTACAATATACACATATATTTACTATAAATATACACAAATTTACTTAAATATACAGGAAATATACTAAATATACCATAAATATTCAGAAATATACCCATACTTATGTAATGGGTTGGGGTATATTTTGGTATATTTCGGTATATTCTAGTACACATATGAGTTATATCGATTTCAAATGAGAAAAATCATGATATAATGATTATGAACAGATTATGATGATATATTTACATATATTTTATAATATACAAAACAAATATACCAAAATATATACAAACCTCTTTAATAGGTTTTAGTATATTTCGGTATATTTTGGCACAAAGATCAGCTATAATGATTATAAAATAGATTATGATGATATATTTACCTATCTTGTACAATATAAACATATATTTACTATAAATATATACAAATTTACTGAAATATACAGGAAATATACTAAATATACCATAAATATTCAGAAATATACCCATACTTATGTAATGGGTCGGGGTATATTTTGGTATATTCTAGTACACATGAGCTATATCGATTTCAAATGAGAAAAATCATGATATAATGATTATGAACAGATTATGTTGATATATTTACATGTATTTTATAATATACAAAACAAATATACTAAAATATATACAAACCTCTTTAACAAATTTTAGTATATTTCAGTATATTTTGGTATATTTTAGTATATTTGCATATATTTTGGGCACAAAAAACTGTTATGCTGATTACAGACGGTATATTTCGGTATATTTAGTATACATATTACAAAAAATATAAATAAAATATACCAAAATATACAAAAATATGCTTCAGAATTTAGTATACATATTACTTTCTATATATTGTATGCATATTATAAAAAATATAAACAAAATATACCAAAATATATCATAATATATCATAATATACCAAAAAAGTAGACTATATACTTAAAATATGCAAGAAATATATTGTAAATATATTGTCTATATATACAAATTATACATAAGATACACCAAAATATATCGTAAATATATTTAAAATATACAAGAAATATACCGTAAATATATCACCTATATGCACAAAATATACATAAAATACACAAAACCCAACATCATGTATATACATAAAATGTACCTGAAATATATAGAAAATATACACAAACTTATCATTTTTTATGGCAAATGAAAGAACACTCATTACAGATCACTATATATAAGAAATATACAGAAGATATACCAAAATTATATAGAAATATACACAAAATATTTTTTTGCGGAGATGTTGAATAATAATAAAAAAATAGATGAATGTATACACAAAATATACATATAATATACAGATAATATATTAAAAATATATATAAAAATACACAAAATATACAAAAATATATATACAAAAAATATACATAAAGTGGGGCTAAACATTTTAATTAACATCCCACCCCTAATTTTTTAGTTTTTTAAAGAAGATAAGAATATTAAAAAAAATAAAAAATTAAGAGTGAAGTAATTAAATAAAAATAGTGAAATATATTTAACTCATCTGTATATATTATGTCTATCTTTACATATATTTATCAATATAATATAATATATATGTAATATATTCACATAGTTTTCATATATATTCCTATTTTTATAAATATTCCATCCAACACTTAGTTTCCATCTAAGCAAATTGATTTTTTGATCAAATAAAAACCTATTTCTCCTAATATGTTTCATTAAATGTAAAAAAAATAATTTTTCTTTTTTAGTTGCTGATTTCTTATTTGTTTGCTGATTTCATGAGTTTTTTTAGTTTAAAATAGTAACACCCCAATTTCTGATATTTCTGTAATTAATTTTTAATTATATGTATAACATTGAAATATATAGTATATTTATAATATATTTTTAAATATTGTCTAATTACATAAAAAGCCCATTATATTATTCATGGACCAAATTTATTATAAAGATTGAAGTTGAGAAGAGAAAATGGGAAAGGCACAGCGAGGAGAAGGTATACCAATGACATTGGAAGGAGAATCTGTTCTGCTATGAACTTTGGATTTTCTAGTGTTTTGTTTCTATTAGTCTTTGAAAATTATAGGAAGGGAATCTTCACGTCACCGTCTTGCCAGCTTTATATATCCTGCAACCTTAATATGTCCCCTTCATATGGCAGTTTGACTTTTACTTGCTTGGGCCAGCTCAAGCTCTGAAGGTTTGACTAATTTATGCCCCGCATCATATGTCAGCTTGAATAGGCTATTAACACTCTTTATCTCCATATCTCAGCTTGTATCCTTCAAAGTCCGTTTGACCCTAGGACTTAACTTTACAAGTTTATTTTATAATTTAAAATTTACATCTATATTTCTAAAAGATTAGTGAAAAATGTAATTGTTTTCTTTAATTTGTTATGATGAATTCAATATTATAATCATAAAGTTAAGCTACAATTAATTTTTTTAATATTATAAATAGTGTTCTTCTTAATAAATTTTTTTTAATATTACGTCTATATTTTAATTTATTATTAGTTTTATTTAGTAGTTTACATCCAAACTCCATCAATAAAAGTTAAAAGCTTAATTAGTTCCCTTTACAAGTAAGTGAATTTTTTATATTTTTTTTAATATTATAAATAGTATTCTTCTTAATAAATTTATAGTTTGCATATTTTAATTTATTATTAGTTTTATTTAGTAGTTTACATCCAAACTCCATCAACAAAAGTTAAAAGCTTAATTAGTTCCCTTTACAAGTAAGTGAATTTTTTTTTTTTTTTTTTAAATTAGTTCCCTTTGAAGAAAATGTAAATGTTTTTTTTAAGTCTTTTTGCATAAAAGTGTGAGTAAGACCATGGTAATTAGTTGGCATAGTATCCTCACTCAAGTTCTTATACCTCTCACCATTGTGCTTGTTTTTCTAATTTTTAACATAAAAATGAAGAGTAAAAAATTTATTTTAAGATGCTCAATCAGTTCATAAATCAGCTTTGTGGAGTTAGCTGGTAGGTTTGTGTCTCAATTCCTATATATTTAATTAAGTCATATTTAGAGTTCAATTTTAAAAATAATTTCATTTATATCCTCATTGCAATATTAAAATAAAACAATCACTTACTCAGAAAGGAATATCACGTTATTATACCTTGGTTAATTGTGTGAATATTGTTTGTTGATGTTTTCTTTTGTTGCTCTCAATGACTCACTTCATTAAGTTCTTAATGAATTGAGTCCAACATATTGTTGGCAAGTATCTTAATCTGATTGGCTCTATTTGTAACTTAATTCTCTGCTCATTTATGTATGTTAAGATATAGAGTTTTAATATGTTAACTGGACATATTTTGGACAAGTTTGAATTAATCAAATATTGTTATTTTCATTAAATTAAAGTTCATAATTAATCTTTGAAGGGCAAAGGTTTCTTTTTTTTTTTTCTTGTGCAAATCATATCAAAATAAATGAGAGTTAATTGTTGCACTTACTTGCAAATTATGTATTGTGTAAAATATGTTGAATTTTGAATAATCTCACATTCAACACTTAGAATTTTAGAAATACGTTTACATGTAGAAGTTAAAATTTCTTTCGTTAGGGACCAATAAGAAGCAAAGTTCTTCTTCCTCGTTGATGTGCAAATAAAACACATGCACGCACCACTGCCGTCACTCACAAGCTAGCCAACTCAGCTCGGCCTGCCACCTAGCTAACTCCATTGGCCTACCGACTAGCTAACTCAGCTCGGCTTGCATGTTATAAGTAGCATTTCATTAAAATGAAAAGGTAACAAAATTTAAGAAAGATTAACGTTGTTTAGTGCAACATTTTTGAAAATGAATAACGTCTTTATATGATATGAAACCATCTAACAGTCATTAACACACCTATTTATCAAAGCATAATCTGATGGTTCAAATTTAATATAATATGAACAAATAAAATCTAATGCTCTGAAGTTGATGTATCTTTTAATATTGGGTTTATAATACTCAACCCATATCAATTTTCAATTTTTCCTATGTATACTTAGTAGAGTATTACTAATTAATGTGTTCGATCTTCTCATAGTTTCTAGTGTCACTATTGCAAATCACGTGACTATAATCTTTGGAGACAATTGCCATCAATCGAGAGCACTTGTGTGGGACAAAATTTTCTTAAGGACTCTGTGTAAACTATAGGCTATAATCCATACATTTGTTACTTTTCATTTCATCCAAAATTTTCCCATATAGGCTTAAGACAATTCTTTTTTTAGTGATGACAACTAGTTTTGTTGGTCCCATTCTTATCAAAGTCGAGAATCTTGAGAAGTTTACTGGGATAGATTTTAAACATTGGGAAAAGAAGACGTTATTTAGTTTCGCAACTGTTAATCTTGTTTGAGTTCTCAAGGAAGATCCCCTTATTATCAAATGCAATACCCCACCTCCCCTTGTGACCTAAGAAATTTTGTTCAAAGGGCGCAATTACCATGCTGCCCTCAAAGTCAACACATAGGTACGTTATTGCCATGTGCAAGCATCGTTCACGACCACTTGAGAGGTGGGAGCGTCATTTGTTTTCTTTCTTCCGTTCTTTCTATCTTTTCACTATCCCAACTCTATGAGACTTCTTGTGACATGTAAACTCACATATATTCCACATAAAACACTTTGGGATCTTTGGATGAAATAAATAATTATCATTATTTGTAAGATCAATTTCAACATTCAATAGGTATAATGACCTTTGAACTTATTAAATAAAACAATTGTAAAATGATAGAATCTAGGGCCAACACGTTCAACTAAGACAAAACTAGAAAAGAAAACTTTGAAAGTAGTCTCTATTATCTACATAGCCTCTAATCTTTAGTTTCCAGAAATGCTAAAAAAAATAGGTGAGCTTAAGAACCTAGTAGATCAGTAAAATATACATGTTAGACACTTTCATAGATTAGGTGATTCAAATAATAACTTGTTTATCAGTTGACATTAAGATCGAAAGGGTTAACCTCAGTGTTCTCTCCATGTTTTCACATCTACAAATAAACGAGAATTCTATGTCAATTTTCAAGGGATATAGGGATACACACATCACCTAACATCTGAGAACTAGGGACACACCTATTGTTCCTTCCCCGAGAACTAGGGACACACCCATCTTTCTATTCAGAGAACACCCACAGTGATCCCCCGTGGACCACTATGTAGGTACATGGTTTGATTCTTTATTAATATTTTATTAAGTATAAACCAAATCACAACATTTTAATTCAAACATAATTAAACATCATACGCATGTTATATCACACAACATAGATCATGTTATCACATATAATGTATCATCAATCATGCAACTCTAACCATGCTTATTCAAGACATAATATGGACATTCAACTGAACATAACATTCATATTCAATCCAAGGCATCTTTCTTTTCTAACTATCAATCATACATGCATATTCTATTTAAATTAGAATAACAAGTTAAAACCCAAAAATCACGTCCACCTTTGATGCCTAACTCCTTCCTTATGACATTGATTCAAGCCTCTTTGAGTCTTCAACCTTGGAGATTAAGATTCAATGCATTATTTTTGATAATCATGGTGTTTCTAACATTCTTGAATCATATTCTAATGGTTCCTTATCCTATATGGCATGTAATGGTCAAGGAAATCATGTTAGATAAGTCTTAATGTAGTCCTCGTTTATGTACCATGGTAAGAAGAAGGATTATCGTAGTAATAAAAATGCAAAAGTGGAAAATTGGAAGTGTAGAACACTACCGCAGTCACCAATGGGTTTTCTAGAAAATAGATGCATTGTTGTAGTAGGCTACCGTGGTAGTCAGAGTGAATTTCTCAGAAAATAAAGGAAGACGAAGGCATTACCGCAGTAACACTGATCACTACTGTGGTAACCAGTATAAAAACTGGATTTCTAGGTAAGTTTCTCTCGTCCCTTGTGCTCCTATGATCTTGACATCCTAATGCCTCAACTTTGAGACTTAGTGTAATATCCCGAAATTTTCAAATGCATACACATTGCAAAAAATAAATAATTAATTAATTAAAGAAAATAGTCGATCAAGAAATAATATAAATATTTTTTTTTATATTTTGTTTGTGCGATGTGAACTTTGGGATTTAAAAATAAATAAATATGTCAATTAATTAAATTATAGCATTTGGAATTTATTTGTGCTTTTGAGATTTATGTGCAATGTTCTAAGAAATACCCATCTCATTAAATAGAAAATAGACCACTGTATTATTCGGGGTACACCAGTTTTCATTGATAACGAATTATGCTGTATACCCCTTACAAGTTACAGTACTTGCTTCTCTTTTCTTTTCTATATATACACGTATGCATTTCTTCCTTGTGCGAAGATGAAAATCATTGGAATCTTGAGAAACCCAATTAGAAATAAAAGTCAAATGAACAAAAGCTAATATCCCCCACTCAAGTTGGCCCCTCTTTTGTCACTACGCAATCATTCAAGTAACCAACCATCATCCTTCCCATCATTTTCCCCCACTCAAGCTGGACCCAACCAACCTTTTCTTTCCTTTTCTTTATTAACCCAATCTCTCCCCTCTTGTATGTCTCATGAACGTAAACCGAAGAAAAGAAAACACACTGAGCTGCCATCCTATTTCCCAAACATCAAATCTACCATTGTCACCATCAAAATCACAGTTGCAAGTTCAAATCACGCTGGATCTACACACAACCAGCCACCTTGTCCTACACATCAACCACCATTACGAACTTGAAAAACCTTGCTGTCATTTCCGAACCAAACAGAGGATCCAAAACCAAAAATGAAGAAGAAACACAGCCGGTGCATCGTTGCCCATCCGTGAAGAAGAAACACAGCAGCAGGTGTGTTGCTGTTTGCTGTGATGAGGAAGATCGATCAGTGGTTGGATGTGAAAGAAAAACGAGATTTTGCAGCTGTTGGGTTCAGATCCGTGAAGAAGAGAAAATCTCAGATCTGAATCGTTACTGGTTGAGAACAAAGATGAACAACAATTTGGGATTTTGTTGAAGAACAACAAACATTGCAAAAGTGATGTGTTGGCTGTGAATCATGGTTTTTGCGATTTGGGTTTATTCACTCACAGAAGAGAATGAACGATGAACAAGTGTGATTTGAGGATTTGATGAACAAGAAAATAGAGGAACGAAAGAGAAGAAGCAACCGTTGTTGTTGTTTGGACGAAAAAGAGAAGATTTGATTCAGGCGTGAAACGAAGCACTGCGGTGTGAATCAGATCTGTGAGTTGCAGCTATAGGTACACAAAGAAGAAGATGTAGCTACAACTGAACGTGAAGAGAAAAATGAAGAAGATCATGGCAGCTGTGTGTTGGTTGATCGTGAAGCTGGGAAGATTTCAGAGTTTTGATTCACATCAAAGGATGCCATGAGTTTTGGTTCGAGAGTTGATGTTATTGAACGGCTGAACTTGCATAAGGCATGAATAGTAAAGTCACAATTTATTCGAGGTATATTTTAGATTTTTAATTTTAGTATGAAATTTATTTGTAGTTGATCATAGGTGCGAAAACAAAATGAAATTAGAAATTTAAAACTTCATTGAATATTTTAGTAGAAATATTATTTTGATGCCTATAGATTTTGAATAAATGGTTGAGATATATTTTGAGAATATATTAATTGAATTATTTT
>JAJIYU010002633.1:0-29441 GCA_030144865.1 Tinospora cordifolia | reverse complement strand
ATATAATTGATATAAATAAATTTTTGTGACTATTTTAATTTATAAAATAATTAGTTCAATAAATAATTGTAAAAATAATATTTTAAATAAATAATTATAAAACTATATTTTAAATAAAAATAATATTAGTAACATTTAAAAATGATTATTGTTAATTATTTATTTAAAAAGTAATTTTTTAAATAAATAATTGTTACAAATATAATCTTTATATAAATTTAAATAATTATATATATATATATATATATATATGATTTAAATGTAAATAATAGGTATTTTAAAAAAATTATATTTTATAAATGAAATATTATGATTTGTATATTTAATGAATTGATGTGATTGTGGGACCCATACAGTACAGTCTAATAAACATGTAGCATTGTAGGTGAAAGTTTAATGAGTGAGAGTTTAATGAATGGATGATGTGGATGATGAAAGTGATGAGGTGGATGGTTTATTATACCAATGCATTGGAGATGCCCTAAGAACTTACAAAATCAAACTTTAACATCTACATGCATCCTAGAAAAATGAACAAGTAGAAATGAAATGAGTGAAACAAAATAGAAATCAACGGTGGGTTGCCTCCCACTCAACGCTGTGTTTAACATCGTTAGCTCGACGAAGATACAGTGTGTCAGTCTTGAAGTTCTACCAATGTCACCGTCTATTTTGGTCCTCCATAAAATATCTTCAATTTTTGACTGTTCACTTTAAATTTATGGCCATCTAGCAAGCTTTGAACCTCCACTGCGCCATACGGGAATGTGTAACAAGGAAGGGTCTTAACCAACGAGACTGAAGTTTTCTAGGATTCAACCAGAGTCTAGAATTGAACAATAACACTTGCTGGCTGGGTTCAAAATCTTTCTTCTCAGTGAGCTTGTCATCCTACCTCTTTGTTCTTTCTCTGTAGATAGTGTTGTTCTCAAAAGCATCGCGATGGAACTCTTCAAGTTCTACTAGTTGAAGTAGACGGCTCTCCCCATAGGCCTTTGCATCAAAATTCAACTTCTTTATTACCTAGTATGCCTTATGCTCTAATTTACAAAGCAGGTGACAGGACTTCCCATATAACAACTGATACAGAGACATACCAATGGGAGTCCTAAAGGTTATCCGATATGCCTATAGTGCATCATCCAATTTCAAGGCCCAACCCCTAGGGTTTGTTCCAACTATCTTTGCAATATTACCTTGATCTCTCAGTTAAACAATTAAGCTTGCCCATTCGTCTATGGATGATAAGGCAAGGCAACCTTGTGTCGCACTCTATATTTGGTGAAAAGGTTGTTGAAGATTTTATTGTAGAAATGTGTATCTTAATCACTCACAATTGCTCTAGGTGTGCCAAAACGAGAAAAGATGTTACGAGAAAGGACTTCAACACAACTCTGGCATCATTCTTGGATGTGGCCACTATTTCAACCCATTTAGATATATAATCGACAGCAAGCAATATATATTGTTTTCCATCCGATGGTGGAAAAGGTCCCATGAAGTCTATGCCCTATACATCAAATAATTCGACTTCCACAAAGATGTAAGAGGCATCTCATTTTTCCTTGAGATGTTGCTTTGTGTCTGGTACACTTCGTATGTCTTCACAAATTGATAAGCATCCTTCGACATACTAGGCCAATAAAATTCTCTCTAAAGAACATGTCTCACTGTACGTTGATGGTTGTAATGACCGCTAAAGGGTGAAGCATGGCAGTCATGAAAGACTTTGTTAAATTTTGCTTATAGAATGCAACAACGAATCACTTTATCAGCGCACCTCTGATAGAGAAAGGGATCATCCCAAAGATAGAACTTGGCTTCATGTATGAAGCACTTGAGGCGACTGTGAAACAAATCTGGTGGAGTAGCGCCAATAGCCTTATAATTGGCAAAATCTGCGTACCATGGTGCGTTGTCACTGACCATCAAGAGGTGCTCATCAAGAAGAACTTTGACTATGCTCTTTGGATCATGAACTGCTTCATTGGATATGCGAGACAAGTGATTAGCTACCACATTCTTTGTACCCTTTTTATCTATCACCACTATATCAAACTCTTATAGCAATAAAATCCATCTTATCAGGCAAAGCTTTCATCCTTTTTTGTGAAGAGCTGAAAAATAGCGGCATGATTGGTGAAGACCTTGACATGGGAACCCACAATGTATGAACAAAACTTGTCACATGCGAAGACAACAACTAGCAACCCTTTTTCAGTAGTAGTATAATTCTTTTAAACATAATCTAGCATTTTGCTTGCATAGTATATAGCTCTGAACATCCTATCACGTCTCTGTCCCAATACGACCCCAACAGCATAATCACTGGCATCACACATTATTTCAAAAATCTCCTCCCAAACTGGCATAGACATAATAGGAGTGGATATTGGAGCCTTCTTTAATGTATTGAAGGCTTTAACACATTCAACTATGAAGTTGAATTTAGCTTCTTTCTCGAGCAAACTGCATAGGGGACGAGTGATTTGAGAGAAATTCTTAATAAATCTATGATAAAAACCAGTGTGTCCCAAAAAACTACGCACTTCTCAAACAGATGTAGGGGGTGCCAACTTTTCAATGACTTGGATTTTTGTGCGGTCAACTTCAAGACCATTAATAAAAACTTTGTGACCCAAAACAATGCCCTCCCAAACCATGAAGTGGCATTTCTCCCAATTGAGTACTAAGTTATTTTCCTCACAATGAGAGAGGAATTTTTCCAAAATCAACACCTCCATGATGTCTTCAATCATATCTGCAAAAATTGTCATCACACATCTCCGAAAGGTGGTTGGTGCATTGCACAAACCAAACGACATCCTCCGAAATGCATACATCCCATATAGACAAGTGAAAGTGTTCTTCTCTTGATCCTTTGGTGCAATGACTATCTGATTATATCAAGATTAACCATTGAAGAAACAATAAAAGTCATATCCGGCGATCTTATCCAGCATTTGATCCACAAAGGACAAAGGAAAATAATCCTTTCGGGTGGCTTTGTACAGTTTTCTATAATCAATGCACACACGCCACCCAGTAGTTGTTCTTAAAGCAATTGTCTCTCCTTTCTCATTTGTGATGATAGTGATTCCTCCTTTCATAAGCACCACATGGATAGGGCTAACCCATTGTAAATCTGAAATGACATAAATAATGTCTGCATTCAACCATTTCATTACCTCTTTCTTTACCACTTCCTTCATGATTAGGTTAAGTTTTTATTGATGCTCCATTGTAGGCTTATGAGAGTCCTCCATTAAAATTTTGTGTATGCAAATGGCTAGGCTTATATCCTTGATATCTTCAATTGTCCATCCTATAGTAGCCTTGTGATGATTAAGCATTTGCAACAACTTTTCTTCTTGGATAGAGGTTAATGAAGAAGAAATGATAACTCATAGGGATCACACTTCATCCAAATAAACATATTTTAGATGTTCAGGAAGCAGTTTCAGATCAGTGGCCTTAGAAGCATCTTGGAAATTTTCAGACTGAGTAGCTTCAGATAATGGAGCATGTAGACTGTTAAGCTGTGGTGGACAAGCTTCTAAGGCTAGTACAATCAGCTTCTCATCTTCAGACATAGGTTGGGAGAAGGAAATTGAATGGGAGATACATCCAACCAAGTCATCTTGGGAGCTCAATTCATCTACTACCTCAACAATGCAGGAGTTGATGACTTCTATCCTCCTACACTCATACATATCATTGGGGTAGTTTATAGCTTTCTAGAGGTTAAAAACCACTTTTTCTTCATTTACTCTCAAGGTGAGCTCTCCCTTATGTACATCTATCAGTGCACGACCTGTAGCTAGGAATGATCTCCCAAGGATAAGCAGGATCTCACAATCTTCTTCCATGTCCAAAACCACGAAGTCAACTGAAAATATGACTTTGACCACCTTTATCAAGACATCTTCAATAATGCCCTTTGGTATGTCAAAGATCTGTCTGCTAGCTTAAGAGTAACTGTGGTTGGTTTGATTTCTAACATGCCCAACCTGTTGCACACTGATAAGGGCATGAGATTTATGCTAGCCTCTAGATCACAAAGTGCCTTCTCAAAGATTTCAGATCCAACGTTGCATGGTATAGTGAAGTTGCCTAGATCTTTCAATTTTTGGGGAAGTATCTTCTGAAGGATTGCACTACATTCTTCAGTGAGCTTCACAGTTTCAAAGTCTTCTAACTTCCTCTTTTTAGACATGATCTCCTTCATAAATTTTGCATAATTGAACATTTGTTGTAGAGCTTCTGCAAAGGGAATGTTGATATGAATCTTCTTGAACATTTCTAGAAATTTAGCAAATTGTTCATCCAACTTCTTCTTTTGGAACCTTTGAGGGAATGGCAATGGTGGAGGCTCTAGAACCTTACCATCTTGAATGATAATCCCCTTGGGTTTCCCTTGTGATTTATGAGACACCTCATGTCGTTCAGCTGGTTGCCTTGGGACGTCCATTTCATAACTGTCAACATCTTCAACTTCAATAGATGGCCTAGCTAGATAGGGTGGGCTTGCTACCACTTTCCTACTTTTGGTCATCACCGCCTTACAACTCTCCTTTTGATTTACTTGAGTGTCACTTAGAAATGAGCTACATTGCTGATTTGACATTATATGTGCCAACTGTCCCACTTGAGTTTCTAGGCTTTTAATTGTGGCATTCATGTTTCCAATTTGGATCTCAATGCCAGAAACTCTACCATCATTCTTGTCTACCCTTCCTGTTAGCTCCCTAAAGAACCTTAAGTGCATGTTCATTATTTCATCTTCATTATTTCATGAAGCTTGTCTTCTAAGGATGATTTCTTTTCTTGTACGGGTTGTTGGGCACAAATTCGAGTGAAAGTTGGGCATTTATGTTGTTTGAATATGAGAAGTTCTCATGATTTTTAATTTCCAAATGATAGCACTTTGGAACATCGTATTCCCCAGATGGTCCTTGGTAACCAGTGAACCTGTTCATGGCATTTAGTTGCTCAATAAAAGCCTATCGAGAATGAGATGTTTTATTGGCTTCAGCAATTGACTAAACTTGTTAAGTTTACTGATTTTGTTATTGCCCTCTATTGTTCTTTTCTTCCACCAAGTTCAGTCTACGAGTCATAGCAACAATTTTGGCATGCATGTCAGGACACCTTCTCTAGGGCGAAGGACGAACCGACTAACATAGTACCCCAACAAACCCGCCCGCAAGCTGAACTTGCCAAGACACTGTTAAGCCTCATCTTTCAACACCACACACTATCAAAATAATCATAGGGACATAGATGAAATTTAAAACACAAAGAACACTAATAAGACTTGAAATTTATCAAAATGGGTCATTAAAACGTGTGTAGCAACAGGAGTGATTAATCCATTACGGTCAAGCTTTCCTTACTCCTATATATAGTTCTAACCCTCCAAACAATGAATGGCATGAAGAAAACCTACCAAAACGAACGAGAGAGTGTAGCTCTATGCGATGACCATTCCCTTGCCCTTTTCTATGATTGAAGGACCTAAAATGTTAGAGTAGTGAGCGTATTTGTCTACAGCGACTTAGTGAGTAATGCAGTCTAATTCATAACTTAAAACAAACATTTCACAAATAAAACACATGTCATGAATGCATGAACAATAACATTATGTGAGTGAATGCAACAGCGAATACAATTTAAATCCATCAGCAGTCGTGCACCTTCATTTGAAAATAGTTAAAGGATGAAAACATTCGCCGAGGCTCCCACTAGCCTCCAAGGAGACTAAAAATCCACTCGAGTGGTTGCAGACAGTTAGGCATATCGTGCCGACTCGATTAGGACTTATTGTCATTGCCATCAATTATAACAATCCAATCAGGAATTATTGCCATTGCCATCAATCGTAACGACCAAATCAAGACTTATTGTCATTGCCATATTGTGACGACCCGATTAGAACTTATTGTCGTTGCCATCAATCATAGGCCCACAAAACCCCCTCAATGGGAACTCTGTGTTAAGTGGTTACTATCGGGGCATATGAGAGACCGACACTACTCGCCCTAACCCTGTACCCTCGGACCTCCAAACTCGGTGCATTGTTTATTTAAGATTTATTTAAAGGATACAAATTCATTACAAGCTGTAAAACCATTTTTATAAATGCACAGAATAACAAGCTTTAAGAAATAAGTTAGAAAACACTACTCACAGGGATACTCCGCTCCCAGTGCTCCTCTCACAACCAGTTGCATCCTGCTAATACTTGGCCCTTCAAAATCGATGACTTCTTAATATTAGCATGGGACTTGGCTCAGCTCTAACTCTACGTCATTGGTCAATCAATGGATTGACCCGGTCAATGATGGTCTACCTATGCTAATTCAACTTACCTTAAGTTGCTAAGTCAATTTGATCGACCTTGGTCAATCATGGTCAACCCTAGTCAAACCTATAACTTGCTGACCTAGCTGGTCAACATAGTCCTAAATGGTCAATTTTGGTCCTCATTGAGTTAATTGGGTCAAATTGGGTCAAATTTTTCAATTTCTATTACTTAGGCTCAACTTTAGTTTGTGGCCCTATCTGCACAACCATTTTTTCCATTTTTCTGCGGATAATCCGTACATTGGACTTGTGTTAAATTTTGCAGATCTGTTTTAGACTCCTTAAATTTTTCTCAAAATTTTAAATCATAATTTTTGGACTCCATTTGATAGTGTTTTTAACTGAGATATCAGGGTTTACAGGTTCTCAAATTTCATGTGACAGGCAATGACTCTTTAACTAATTTGACCTACTTATACATATCAGAATGCTCTGAAATTTGGTAGGCATCTTCTAAACACACTTAAGAATCTCTCCAACAAAGTTCAGCGCAATCCACCACGTTTTGGTCATTCAATTTACTTTCATAATTTTCAGCTGAATTATAGTGATTTATGGGTTCACATTGTTATCATTCCTTCATGTATTTATTTACCTCACCAATCCTCTAATCTAAGGGTCATTCCTTGTACATATTGCGAGTATGTATGTCATTATACAATTCCCTATCAAGGATTATTCCAAACAGTAAGCATACATAGGCCCAAGGTCATGTTCAACATCTCACTAAACAGGTCACATGCATTCCAATACTCATAAATTTTCCCAAGTGTTAAACATCCAGCTAACTTAGCATATTTGCAAGTGTATTAAATCATATTTGCATAGGCTCATGATTAGATCTTTATAGCTCTTTGTAGCTTTTACTATGAAGCTTCAAACACCTCTGGTTCCAGTCCCAAGAGGTGTCCTTAAGTTTTTCAAATATAGCTTCAAATCTGGTCCAACACCTGATTCTGTTGGCGCTGTCGCAATAGTGAATCACAAAGTCAACACTAGTGACTTATAACACGTATTAAATGTTCTAATATCCGATTTCTACCACTTGGACACTTGAATACACATAATGAGAGGTAAAATGAAAGGTCTTACCTTAGGGGTGAACTTGGAATGATTCAGGTGTGAGCCTTCCCATAGTTGCTCCAACAGTGTTTCTGTTACACAACTGCAACAGTGAGTAGATAACCAACTTTAATAGTTTAAAAATCATGTGTAAAGCCTTATTTTTCATTCTCTAATAGTTGGAGGTTAGAATACACATAAAAAGAAAGAAGATGGACAATCTTACCTCCAAAATGGACTGGAAATGACATAGGATTCGAAGCTCCAAAGGTGGCTTTAACACATAGTTTTCTGGTTTTTTGGGTTTGAACACTATGAATAGCACTTCTTCTCGGGGGTCTTAGCTCCAAATGGTTCCAAGATTCAACAAGTTGTTTGTAGGACTTCGTAGATGGTAGTATGAGTTTTCAAACAAGCAATGATTCAATGGATTTGGCTAAGAAACGAAGGAGATTCAAACTTGTGAACAAGGGTTACAATAGCTGAAAATCTTGGACTTGTGCTCAAGAAGAGGTTTTGTTGCATGAAAGGGAGCTTGCATGGCTACATAGGATGACACGTGGCCTCCAAACTCTCATGCTAGATGCCCAGTTGGCAATGTCCATTGGCCATCTTCTGTAGTTGAGTTTGATGGCAAAAACAAAGCGTGCAATACCATGGATTCCCATGGTTTAATGGCTGGAAAAACCCAGAAATACTGCAAAAATTCGTCCAAAAATTTGGTAATTTCGGGCACAAAATGCCAAAAACAAGGGCTAGGCTGCTGCTTTGGGTGTGTGGGCCGGCCTGGATGTGGTTTAGCCCACTATTGGGCCTCCCATCTCGTGCGGACCAACGGCTCACGCCTGGTTCGACGCTGGTTGAGCTCAAGGCCCGACCCGTTTTCGACTTGCACGAGCCATTCGACCCTGCGCCAAAATTGCCTTATATTTTATTTCTTATTTTTTTCATCTCCTTATATGTATATATATATATATATCAAAATTTGGCATTCTTTTCTAAAATTATTAAAATAATCAATCCATCATTTTCTCATGTGTTTTCTCCTCAAAATTACATTTTCTCACATTATTCTAATTTTTTCTCCAATAAATAGATTCGAAATTGAGAAAATTGGGGAATATTTCATATATTTTCATTGAAATTTAAGCAGATACACAAAATGTACAAATATCAGATCCATCAATCCGATGCTAAAGGGCAACTCACATAATCTTTGGGAAACGACTCATCATGTAGTCCTCTTGTTCCCAAGTGTCCTGCTTGGCACCGTGGAACTGCCAATGTACTCATACCATCAGTATTTTCTTATTGTGCAGTTTCCTCATGGCTCAATCAACAATAGCTACCGGAGCCTCATCATATGTACAATCCTCTCTCAAGTCAATATGTCTCCAATTAATCACATGCGAGGGATTAAGGTGGTACTTCCTCAACATCGACACATGAAACACATTATGTACCCCCACTAAGGCAGTAATGCCAATCGATATGCCAAAGGACCCACACGCTCAAGGATCTCGAAAGGTCCAATATATCTCGGTGCGAGTTTTTCTAAAATGTCAAACTGAGTCTACCCCTTCCTAGGGGAAACCCGAAGGAGTACATGATCACCGACCATAAACTCTAGTAATTTTCTCTGGTTATCTACATAATTCTTCTGTCTGTGCTGAGCTGTCTTCATGTTTTGACAGATCTGCTGAATCTTCTCATTCTGTTCTTGCACAAAAGTAGGGCCCAAAACTGTTGTATCACCAACCTCGACCCAACAAGCTAGCGATTGGCAAGGTCAACCATATAATGGCTCAAAAGGTGTCATACCGATGCTCGCTTGGTAGCTGTTATTATATGCAAACTTACATAGGGGCAAGTAATCCTCCCAGCTACCACCAAAATCAACTATGCATCTTCTCAGCATATCTTCAAGTACTTGAATTACTCTCTTAGACTAACTATTAGTCTGTGGATGGAAGGTTGTGCTCAAGCTGACATTGGTCCCTAACTGATTCTGCAAGCTTTGCCAAAAATGGGACGTAAACCGAGCATCTCTATCAGACAAAATGGACACTGGGACCCCATGTAATCTCACAATCTTGTGGATATACAATCAACTCAGCCTCTCCACCGAATCTCTACTATGCATCGAGAGAAAATGAGCTCCCATCATAAAGTCTATGGTAATGTCCCAAACAACATCGTGTCATCGCTGAATCCGGGGCAATCTCATCACAAAGTCTATGGTAATGTGCTCCCATTTTCACTCGAGAATAGCCAAGGGCTGTAACAAACTACCGAGTCTCTGGTGCTCAGCCTTAACCTGCTGGCACATATCACACGTCCGCACAAAGGCTGTAATATCTCGTTTCATCCCCAACCACCAATAAGTATGTCGAGCATCCTGATACATCTTATTGGCGCTTGGATAGATTGTGTACCTCGAGTGGTGCGTCTCTGCTAGCACTCCATGTCTCAAGCAAGGGTCATCTAATACCCACAATCGTCCCTTAAACCTCAGTGCATCATCAGTATCAATCGACCACTCCATACGAGAAGTGTCGTCAGCCCACTCCCGGTACATCATAAAATCAACATCATGAGGCTGTACCTCCATAATCTCAGTAAGCAAAACTGGCTGGGCTCTCATCTGTGCACTGATTCTGGTGTCGGTCGAAGTCTCGTGGATACTCATCACTGTCACACAATCAATCATCCTTTACTCCTGAGGCATATGTCTAGCCACACAAGTAGTCTCGACCCGTGTTCTGCTAAGCGCATCAGCCACCACATTGGCTTTCTCGGGATGGTACTTAATGGTAAAGTCATAATCCTTAAGCAGCTTCATCCATCTCCTCTACCTCATATTAAGGTCTTTTTGTGAAAATAGGTACTTGAGGCTCTCATGATTAGAATAAAGCATGAAACGTTCACCATACAGATAGTGTCTCCATATCTTGAGTGGAAACTCTACTGTTGCCAGTTCTAGATCATGCACAAGGTAGTTCCTATCGTGAACCTTCAGCTGTCGCAAGGCAAAAGCAACAACTCCATCACCCTGTATCAACACACACCCAAGGCCTGTCCCACATGCATCTGTATGGACCATCAACTCATGGCCTAGTTCGGGTAACACAAGAACTGGGGCAAATGTCAAATGATACTTCAACTCAAGAAAGGCTTCTTCACACTTATCTGTCCACACAAATGGCATGTTCTTCTGGGTGAGCTTCGTCATTGGAGCAGCTATCCTCGAGAACTTTGGCACAAATCTATGGTAATAGCCTACCAAACCCAAGAAGCAACGAATCTTTGTCACTGTGATAGGTCTCGACCAACCAATAATAGCCTCGACCTTGGCTGGATCGACTAATGCCCCCGACTCCTACTACATGAACCAAAAATTGGACTTCTGTCAACTAGAAATCGCACTTGCTAAACTTAGTATACAACCTGTGATCTCGGAGAGTCTGCAATGCAATCCTCAAATGTTCAACGTGTTCATCCCTAGTCTTCGAATAAATGAGGATGTCATCGATAAAGATGATGAAAAATGAGTCAAGATAGGGATGAAACACTCTGTGCATCAAGTCCATGAACATTACTGGGGCGTTTGTCATGCCAAACGACATGACTAAAAACTCGTAGTACCCATTGCCAGTCTGAAAGGCCGTCTTCGGTACATCCTTTTCCCTGACTCTCAGCTGTTGTTACCCAGATCTTAGATCGATCTTCGAAAACATGATGGCACCTCGCAGCTGGTCAAACAAGTCATCAGTACGCAAGAGAGGGTACTTGTTCTTTACTGTCACCTTGTTTAACTGTTTATAATCGATGCATAAATAGAGGCTCCCATCTTTCTTCTTCACAAATAATATTGGAGCGCCCCAAGGTGACACACTAGGGATAATAAAATCTTTACTCATCAACTCCTCAAGTTGGACCTTCAATTCCTGCAGTTCTTTAGGCGTCATTCGATAATGAGGGATCGAAATGGGCTGTGTCCCTGAAATAATCTCAATGATAAATTCAATCTCTCGTTTGGGATGTATGTCAGGCAAGTCGTCAGGAAACACGTCAGGAAAGTTTGTAATAGTAGGAATCTCATCTAAGCTCTACTGTGAAGGTCCCTTCCTAGCGGTGATCATACTAGCCAGTGTACCAATCTCATACTGTGTCGTTATCCTACCTAGGGGCCTCGGTCTATCGAAAGCACTACCCTGGAAGGTGATAACGAGTTGTCTTGAAATTTGAAATACTACCCTCTTGGCAAAACATTCAACATAGGCATGATAAGCTACTAGCCAGCCCATCCCAAGTATAGCATCAAACTCTAAGAATTCTAGTACTTTAAGGTCTACAAGAGTCTGGAATCAAACCTCAACAAACAACCCTCACAAATCAGATTGGGGTAGATGTGTTCTCCTGCTGCCGTGTTCAACATGAGCCATGTAGAAGCTCTAATAGGTCTAAGTCCAAATCTATCTACGACATGCCCAGAAATAAAAGACAATGTAGATCTAACATTAATTAACACATAGATAGATGTGTCAAGTAGGAATATGTTACCCTTTACTAGAACCTTCGTCGCCTAAGAATCCGGGTAGGTGATGGCCTGTGCTATCTCACGAATGATGGTGGTGGGTATACTAGAAGCTGGAATAGGCATAGGGCACTGATGTCATTTGTGGCCTGGCTGACCACACTGGTAACATGTAATCGGAAGCCTCTGCTCGGTCTAGCTTCGGCCTTCGCATTTACCCCCTGAATCTCTGCCTCTATCTCTGTCTCGATCTCCACCTCGGCTTCCTTGTCGAGTCAGTGGCTGTCCCACTGACTAGTATGCCTGTACTGGGTGGCTGTAAGTGTGACAGTTGTAGTCGATTGAGCCTGTGCCCCTCTAGACTGTCCCTCAGAATACTTCCTCTTCTTATTAAATCTGCCTCCTTGTGACCCACCGTGATAACCTCCCTGTATCTGCGACTGTGGCTGTGACTGAGGCTGCGTCTGCAAGGAGGCACTCTGTACTATCTAGGTGATCAGACGCTGATCCCTACCATCTGCCTCAAACTGCAGTGTATGCCTCTATATGATCTCAAGAGTAGCCTCCCTATATGCTGATGTTGCCTGCCTGATACTAGGCCTCAACCCACGACAAAAAAATCCTGCTCTCTCCCTCAGGTTGCCCACTAACTCGAGCGCATATGCCTCCAGTAGGAAAAACCTATTGGTATACTCCCTGACTAACATGTCCCCCTACTTTAAGGTCAGGAACTCTATCTTCTTATGTTCTCGCTCTGTTGTAGGGATATAGGCACTCAAGAATAGCTCCTGAAAACGGGCCCATGTAGTAATCTGTCCCTCGATAGTCTGAGTGGCCCTCTACCAAATCGCAGCCTCATCCTCAAGCATGTGCGTCACAAATAGCACATGATTCTCCTTAGACAGCTTCAACATCTTACCATTCTTCTCGATATTGAGAAGCTAGTTCTCTGCTACATCCAAACTCAAACCCCCATAGAATTCTTTGGGCTTCAGGTCCAAGAACCTCTTCAGGAGGCGATCATGAGTGGAGTCATCACCCTGTCTCATCGGGGCTGCCTCTGCTTGAACTGCAGCCCTCTCCTCCTCCTGAATCTCAAGTATAACTGGCATAGGAAACGTTGTTGGCTCAGCCTTCTATCTCTCGACCTCAATCCTGTCAAGTCTCTCACTCAATAAGGCTACCTGGCCATAACTAGCCTCATTAGATGCCCTGATCAAGGCCTCGAGTCTCTGTATAACATTCTGCCTAAGCTGAATCGGAGGTGGTGGTGGTGGTATCGACTTTGGGGTCCTGTGTGGCCTCCCACGTCAAAAATGTTTAACATTTATTAATCCCAAAATGTGTAGACTGCGACTTCAGATATTACGGCGACTATCTCTAGGGAATAACCTAACCCACAAGGTTCTAAATCTCAGTCTTAAAACTCACTAGCACCCTATGGCAGTTTGATTCCCCTCGTGATATTGCCACTCTCACTTGGTTCCTCTTTTTGCCAGTCAGGAGTTAGAAAGTTTCGTCCCTACTCCCACTTTGTTACTCTAAGTCATTTCTAAGGGTCTCTTTCTTTTTGTACTTCTGCGATTACTCTTAGGTTTCCCTAGGTTAATAGCAATTGTTATACCTCAATTGGAAAAACCTTAGGCTCTGATACCAATGTTGTCGGGACCCCTTCCCTAGGGAGAAAGACGAACCAACTGTCACAGTGCCCCGACAATCCCACCCGCAAGCCGAGCTTGCCAATACACTGTTAAGCCTCATCTTTCAACACCACACCACACACTATCAAAGTAATCATAGGGATGCAGAAGGAATTTAAAACACAAAGAACACTAATAAGACTTGAAATTTATCAAAATGGGTCATTAAAACATGTGTAGCAATGGGAATGATTAATCTGTTATGTACAAGCTTTCATCACCCCTATACATAGTTCTAACCTTCAAAACAATGAATTGCAAGAAGAAAACCTACCAAAATGAATGACAGAGTGCAGCTCTATGCGATGACCACTCCCTTTTCCTTATCTACGGTTGAAGGACCTAAAAAGTTAGAGTAGTGAGCCTAATTGTCTATGGCAGCTCAGTGAGTAATGTAGTCTAATTCATAACTTAAATATTTCACAAATAAAACACATGCCATGAATGCATGAACAATAGCATTATGCGAGTGAATGCAATAGTGAATACAATTTAAATCCATCATGCAGTCGTGCACCTTCATTTGAGAATAGTTAAATGGTCAAAACATTCACCGAAGCTCCCACTAGCCTCCAAGGCAACTAAAAATTCACTTGAGCGGGTTGCAGACAGTTAGGCATATCGTGCTGACTCAATTGGGACTTATTGTTGTTGCCATCAATCGTAACGACCCATCAAGACTGATTGTCGTTGCCATATTATGACGACCCAATTAAGACTTATTGTTGTTGTCATCAATCGTAGGCCCACAGAACCCCCTCAACGGGCACTCTGTGCTAGGTGGTCACTATCGAGGTCATATGAGAGACCAACACAACTCACCCTAACCTTGTACCCTCGGACCTCAAGATTTGGTGCACTTTTCATTTAAAACTCATTTAAAGGATGCAAATTCATTACAATATGTAATACCATTTTTATAAATGCACAAAATAACAAGCTTTAAGAAATAAGTTAGAAAACACTACTCATAGGGATGCTCTGCTCCCGGTGTTCCTCTCGCAATCGGTCGCGTCCTACTAGTACTTGGTCTTGCAAAATCGACATAACTTCTTAATATTGGCATGAGACTTAGCTCAACTCTAACTCAACGTCATTGGTCAATCAATGGATTGACCTGGTCAATGATGGTCTACCTATGCTAATTCAACTTACCTTAAGTTGTTAAGTCAATTTAATCGACCTTGGTCAATCTTGGTCAACCCTAGTCAAACCTGTCACTTGCTGACCTAGCTGGCCAACAGAGTCCCAAATGGTCAATTTTGGTCCTCATTGAGTCAATTGGGCCAAATTAGGTCAAAATTCCCAATTCCCAACACTTAGGCTCAACTTTAGTTTGTGGCCCTATCTGTACAACCATTTTCCCGATTTTTCTGCGGGTAATCCGTACATTGGATTTGAGCCAGATTTGAGCCAAATTTTGCAGATCTGTTCTAGACTCCTTAAATCTTCTCCAAAATTTTAAATCACAATTTTTGGACTCCATTTGATAGTGTTTTTACTAAGATATCAACGTTTATGGGTTCTCATATTTCATGTGATAGACAGTGACTGTTTACCTAATTTGGCCTACTTATCCATATCCGAATGCTCTAAAATTTGGTAGGCATCTTCGAGATATACTTAAGAATCTGTCCACCAAATTTAAGTCCAATCTACTAAGGTTTGGTCATTCAATTTACTTTCAGAATTTTCAGCCGAATTATAGTGATTTATGGGTTTACATTTTTATCATTCCTTCATGTATTTATTTACCTCACCAAAGCTCTAATCTAAGGGTCATTCCTTGCACATATTGCAAGTATGTAGGTCATTTTATAATTCTCTATCAAGGATTCTTCCAAACAGTAAGCATACATAGGCCCAAGGTCATGTTCAACATCTCACTAAACAGGTCACATGCATTCCAATACTCAAAAATTTTTCTAAGTGTTAAACATCCAGCTAACATAGCATATTTGCTAGTGTACTAAATCATATTCACATAGGCTCATGATGAGATCTTTATACCTCTCTATAACCTCTACTATGAGCTTCAAACGCCTCTGATTTTAGACCCAAAAGGTGTCCTTAAGTGCTCCAAACATAGCTTCAAATTTGGTCCAACACCTGATTCTGTTGGCATTGTCGCAACAGTGAATCACACAGTCAACACCAGTGACTTATAACACGTATTAAATGTTCTAATATCTGATTTCTACCACTTGGGCACTTCGATACACATAATGAGAGGTAAAATGAAGGGTCTTGTCTTAGGGCCGAACCTAGAATGATTCAGGTGTGAGTCTTCCCATAGTTGCTCCGACACTATTTCTGCTACACAGCTTCAATAGTGAGTAGATAGCCAGCTTTAATGGTTCAAAAATCATGTGTAAAGCATTATTTTTCATTCTGTAATAGTTGGAGGTTAGAGTACAAATGGAAATGAAGAAGATGGAAAATCTTACCTCCAAAATGGACTGGAAATGACTTAGGATTCGAAGCTCCAAAGGTGGCTTTAACACAGACTTTTCTGATTTTTTGGGTTTGAACACTGTGAACAGCACTTCTTCCCAAGGGTCTCAGTTCCAAATGGTTCCAAGATTTAGTAAGTTGTTTGTAGGAGTTCGCAGATGGTAGTATGAGCTTTAAAACAACAATAATTCAATGGATTTGGCCAAGAAACGAAGGAGATTCGAGCTTGTGAACAAGGGTTACAGCAACTGTAAATCATGGACTTGTGCTCAAGAAGAGGTTTTGTTGCATAAAAGGGAGCTTGCACGGCTACATAAGATGACACGTGGCCTCCAAACTCTCATGCTGGATGCCCATTTGGCAATGTCCATTGGCTATCTCAGGTGGTTGAGTTTGATGGAAAAAACCAGGGGTGCAATACCATGGATTCCCATTGTTTAATGGCTGGAAAAACCCAGAAATACTACAAAAATTCGTCCAAAAATCTTGTAATTTCAGGCACAAAATGCCAAAAAACAAGGGCCAGGCTGCGGCTTTGGGTGCGTGGGCCAGCGAGGACGTGGACTGGCCCACGGTTGGGCCTCCCATTTTGCCCGAGCCAATGGCTCGCACCCGGTTCGATGCTGGTCGAGCTCAAGGCCCGACCCGTTTTTGGCCCGTGCACCGAAATTGCCTTATTTTTTTTGTTTTTTTTCTTATTTCTCCATCTCCTTACTTATATATATATATATATATATATATATATATATATACCTATGTACATATATATCGAAATTTGGCATTTTTTCTAAAATTATTAAAATAATCAATCCATCATTTTCTCACTAAAATGTTCCTATTATACACCATTTTCATCATTTATACAATTATTATATCCAAAATTTGAATAATTTCTCTAAAATTATATTTTTCTCCTAAAAATTTTATTTGTCACTCTAAAAATATCATTATTATTCTAAAAATTCAATAATCAATCATAAAAATAATTTCTCTCAAGAAAACACTTTTTCCTTATAGTTTCATGTGTTTTCTCCCCAAAATTACATTTTTTCACATTATTCTAATTTTTTTCTCCAATAAATAGATTCGAAATTGAGAAAATGTGGGAAATTTTCATATATTTTCATTGAAATTTAAGAAGATACACAAAACGTACATATGTTAAAACCGTCAACCCGATGCCAAAAATATGGGTCATCACAATGCAAAGCATTAATTTCATCAGCTTCATGAATCCCCACTCTCTTGGTTGTTCCTCTCTCTGTACCATGGCCATATGCGTTTGCTGCCATGTCTTCAATGAGTTGGGTGGCATCAGTGCTGGACTTTCCTATCAATGAACCTCCAACTTCATAGTCTACCAAAGCTCTAGTCGACGGTGTGAGTTTGCTGTAGAACATCTGAATTTGAAACTAAGGGAGATATTCGTGCTGTGGGCAATGTCTCAATAAGTCCTCAAACCTTTCCCAAGCTTCATACAGGGATTCAAACTCAGATTGCTTAAAAGAACTGATTTTACCCCGCAATTGGTGTACTTTAGCGGGTGTGAAGTATTTTTGAATGAATTTCTATCTCATTTCCTCCCATGTTATGATGCTTCTTGGAAGCAAAGTTTGCAACCAAATTTTAGCCTTCTCTTAAAGAGAAAGGGAAAAGCCTTAGCCTTAGCTGGGCTTTGTTACCCCATTCATCTTGATTGTATCACAGATCTCCATGAATGAATTGAGATGAACCATAGGATATTTTACTGCTGAACCTCCAAACTACTGCTGCTGCACCATTGTAATCAAGGAGGGCTTCAGCTCAAAGTTGTTTGCATTTATCGGTGTCCTAGCTATATCGGAGTAATTATTGTTCAAGACTGGTTTGAAGAAATCTCTTAAGGGTACTTCCCTATGTTGTGCTTCTCTGTTGTTTCCCACACTGAAAGCTCCACTATCAGCCATAGTTAGTACTTTCCCTTAGGCTTCCCACCGAATTTGATTTATAGTTTTGAACAAATCTAGATTGTAAGGTTCACAATGATGTTTACTCATGCAATCCTGAAACACGGAAAACAAACACAAGATTAAGTGTATTCAATGAATTTGAATGGAACAGGAAAGCAATCAATTAAAAAGTGAAAGTAGAAATATAATTGCCTTGATTAAAATTTAACTAAGGTCAACTAGTTTCGAGATAATTACACTGTTCCCCGACAACAACGCCAAAAACTTGTTGACAACCCCACAAGTATATAAAATCACAATAGTAATAACCGATGATACCGGATATCATCCTCAAGGAATAAAATTTACTTAAGTATCTCAAATTCCAATTTAATGTTAGCTTTCATTTTATCAAGACTCTGGTTAGGGTATTGTTAAAATCTAACTAAGAACCTATACTTGCAAACGCAATAAAAATCTGTTTCAAAAACTATTTTGAAAGGCTGTCCAGGATAGTAAATTTTGTTGTATGCCCTATGATTCTTATTTCAGATCATGAAATTCCTACATTATGAGTTATAGCACTTGCCATTAAAGCCCTCTCCCGAGGTACCTCAATTTCTATTAGTCTTGTCTCATAATACCCTCTTCTGAGGCGCATAATCAACAAACTAATGTTGTCTGGTTGATAATCTCGTGCGATCCCCTAAACAGTTAACGACCCTCGGGTCAATCAACTAATCTAGGTCTATATTATGATATTCTACCATTAAACCTCTCTTCAAAATTAGTTTAATAGTTTGAACTCAGAATGTTCATGGAAAGTAAACATTCAGCATTAAGCACACACAATATAAAATAATGCATTTAAATCAATTACTTGAATAAGAAATCTCAGGTTCATGCATTGGAGATTTACATCCTAAACATTAAAACTAATTAACCCAACATTGAATTAAATGCAAACATCAAAAAGGAATGAATAAAAATAGACATACTCAAAGCTTGACATCTAAATCTTCAATCCCTTCTTAATCCTCTTGCTTTTTTTCCTTTTGAGTCGTCACAGTCAGGATTTTTTGAACTAGGTATTTTTAGACTCTAATGTCCTCTTCTATTTATAGGCCCGCACTAAAAAAAACCCTAAAAATATGAGATACTCGATTATTAATTGTGTTACCGCGGTCATCATCGTCCCTCAATAAAAACACGGATTTCCACCATTCTGTGGATCGTGGTAAGCCTGTCTTGCATTTTGATCACATTCTAGTTACTGCGATCACTGGACCACTGACCGCGGTAACTAGTGGGTTGTTTTTTTTCTTTGTCTTCCTTCGGTTACCTTGATCGCCAATTCTCCTATTGTGGTAATTTGTTGCTTTCCTTTGATTTTTACTTCTTTTTGCCTCTACATGTTGTAATTCTCTCTTGGCTTCATTCTAAACCTGCACCATACTAAAAATCCTTCCTCAGACATCATTTTCTCATAGAAATGTTATAAACCATAAAAACAATGCTGAAATGCAATAAAATATGTAATTCCTAATCTGAATGCCCATGCCACTTATTATGCACAAATGTGTCTAATTTTCCCCTAAATTCCTAAAAATAGCAATAAACAACCTGTACTAATGTCAAACTACTATGCAACTAACACTTCCATAAAGAGCTTCATAAGGAGTCATCTTTGTACTCGCTTGATAATTGCTGTTATAGGCGAATTCTGCGAAAGTTAGATATTTGCTCCAATTGCCCTTGAAATCAAGGATGCAAGCTCTCAACATATCTTCTAGTATTTTATGACCCTCTCAGACTGCCCATCTATCTGACGATGGAAAACTATGTTCATGATAAGTCTGGTGCTCAGCTTCTTCTGTAGACTCTGCCAAAACTATGATGTGAATCGAGAGTCTCTGCTTAACACTATGATCTTAGGCACACAATGAAGTCTTACTATTTCCTTCACATTAAATTCCCCCAACTTACAAACTTGATCTATGGATCTAATGATCAAGAAATGTGACACCTTAGTGAGACGATCCACAATTACCATACGGTATATTCTCTTTTTTTATTCCTAAGTAACCCGTTCACAAAACCTATGGAGATGTTAACCCACTTCCATTCTAGGATTGAGAGTAGTTGTAACAATCTAGTGTTTTTCTTATGCTCTACCTTCACTTGTTGACAGGTTAGACACTTAGAGACATACTCAACTATATCTCTTTTCATACCTTGCCACCAGTAAGTCTTCCAAAGGTTTCGATACATCTTATTGCCACTTGTATGCATCGTATATTTGGTCTGATGGGCTTCGTCCATTATGATTTTTAGGCTTTGTCCGCCTTGAGGAACACAAATTCTATTTCCAAGTCTCAACGCACCTTCGGTGTTGATTTTAAAATCTATATGTTTGCCTTGTTCGATTCGTTCGATTAGAGTCATGATCCATTTATCTTATCTTCGGTCTTCTCTGATCTAATGCAGGAAGTCCGACTGGCAAGTCTATAACACCCGACCTCCCCCTCATGGCCTGAGTTCGACCCGTTTCAATCCAAAGGGCACAAGTATTGTGCTGCCCTCAAGTATTTCAAAGATAGACGGGCCACCCAAGAGGCAGGCGCTATCAAATTAATTATTTTCTTTCTATTCTGGTCCCAACCTTGTGAAACAATTACTTGCATACATTTCATAAGACATAATTGGAAATCATTTAATAAAAATAAATCAATTTCATTCATCAATTCAAAATTCAAAGGTACATTGCCTTTATGTTCATTACAGTAAAAATAACTTCAAAATTTAACTAAAGAAAATTGGGCCAACATGCACTACAATTTAATCAAATCTCTAAGAAAATTATTCTAAGTGATACTCATGTAGCATCTGATTTTTAATTTCGTGAAAGAGTAAAAGGAAGGGTGATCTTACGGATCCAGTGGATTATTCTAAATATTTAACTCATTATTTTAAAACAAATATTACGTGCATAACAAACACTTCAAAAGATTAAGTGATTCAAACAATTGTTTGTTTTCAATTTTCATTAAGACCGAAAGGAATACGCTTCAATGTTTCATATTTAGGGGATGAGGTCAAATTTGGACCTTCAACTTATTATTGATAAATTGGGGTTAAATTCGAACCCTCAATTCACATCCCAAAAATACTAGTTGGAACACTCACGATAAAAATTCATCCCGGTGCTAGTACGTGGCTATAATCTTTGTTTAATATTTCATTAAATAAATAGAAGCATGATATGTTCAAAATAAATCGTAAATAACATATATTCATGGTAGGCATGTTGTTGCATAGATCATACCAACACAAATCATGCATCATTATTTATACAATCCTAAACATGCATCTCTAATCAATAGCATGTATAATCATGGCATGCATAATCATGATATATTTCTAACCTAAACAAGCTTCCATGCACATCATATCTGAATTGAAATAACAAGGTACAAGTTCAGAAATCACTTCCACCTCAAATAACTTTTCTTCTCTTGAAGCCTCTAGTTAATCTCCTTCAGATCTCCCCAACTACTAGCACAAAAATGCGTGTAGCACTTTGTTACTACTACTTCAGTTCTTGGTGGGGGGAAGAGAATGAGAGCCAAGATAGGGTTTATATAGAGTTCAAATGGGTGGGATTTGGCAAGTTTGGGGTGTTTCCAGCACAGGATACTTGCTAATTCTTCACCTTTATGCACAAGATGTAGAAGTTTAGGGTTTTGGGGTTTTGGGTGCACTTTCTAATTCATTTTTTGCACACAATTACAGAATTTTCATCGTGTTACCATAGTAATCACGTCTACGTACTGTAGTATTAGTTCAGATGAACTTTCTAATTCACTTTTGGCATACTTTCTTCAAGAAATTCATCATACTGTCGTAGTATCCCAAACTCAGTATCGCCGTATGCGATTTCTAAATTTTTTTCTAATTTGCACTGCAGTACTGCGGTAACCATAAGCGTTTCCATGGTAATCGCACGACTTCTCTTTTTTCATTTATTTCTATTTTCTGATTCTCCTTTTTGAAAACCTTTTTCTAGTTTGGAATATATAATTTTTGCACCAAAAATTTTATAAATTTTTTGGAGTCAACAATTATTTTATTTAATTGAATTTTCATAAAAACTTTCGAGGTATTATAAAGTCATTTTGTAAAGGTATACCTACTTCTCTTCTGAAGTGACACCCAGGTTGCAATCCTCGATTAACTGGTGCATTTGACCTTTTTTCTCATTTTGTTTGTTAAATCTCCTACTCAAGGCATCCGCCATTACATTGGCTTTCCTTAGATGGTAATACAATTAAAATTATAATCTTTAATAAATTTCATCCATCCCTGCTACCCAAGATTTAACTCCTTCTGGGTGTAGATGTATTTCAGACTCTTGTAATATAAAAACAGATTGAATCATTCACCATAAAGATAATGTCTTCAAATTTTTAGGGCAAATACAATGGTCGCTAATTCTAGGTCATGGGTTGGATAATTTTGTTCATGAACCTTCAATTGTCGCGAGGCATAAGCTACAATTTTTTCCTTCTTGCATCAACACTTCACTTAATCCGTTCTGCGAAACATTAGTATACAGAACATATCCAAAACTATGTGTAGGAGTAACTACGATGGGGGCCAAAATCAATTTCTTCTTCAATTCTTGGAATAATTGTTCACATTTATCATCCCAATTGAATTTGACTCCTTTCCGGGTTAGTTTGGTCATAGGTTTAGCTAACTTTAAGAAGTCTTAAATGAATCTTTTGTAGTAGCCAACTAAGCCTAAGAAACTTCTGATTTTTGTCACGGTTTTAGGTTTCTTCCAGTCTTGTACAACTTTCACTTTATCGAGATCTAATGAGATGCCCTTTGTCGATATTACATGGCCAAGAAACTTGATTGTTTTCATCCAAAATTTGCACTTACTGAACTTGGTATATAGTTGGCTTCTTCTAAGTTTCTCTAAAATAATCTTTGTGTGTTCTATGTGTTCAATCTCTGACTTGAAGTAAATTAGGATGTCATCTACGAACACCACTACAAATTGGCCAAGGTATTGTCTAAACACTCAATTCATCAGATCCATAAATCCAACTAGTGTGTTAGTTAAACCAAACGACATCACTATGAACTTGAACTACCTGTATCGAATCCTAAAGGTTGTCTTATGTATGTCTGACTCTTAGATCCTCAGTTGATGGTATCTTGACCTCAAATCAATCTTGAGGAAGTAAGTGGCTCCCCTCAATTGATCGAACAGATCAATTATCTTGGGCAAAGGATACTTGTTCTTTATTGTTACTTGATTGATCGTCTTGTAGTCAATAGACAACCTCATGAACCTGTCCTTCTTCTTCACAAATAGCACGGGAGCTCCTCACTATGATTCACTAGGTCTAATAAATCCCTTCTCATGAAGTTCATCTAGTTGTGTCTTTAGTTCAATCAATTCTATTTGGCCTATTTTATGTTTCGCCATAACTATTTCTGGAAAAGTGTGTTGGTAGCCACCTTTACATGAGTTTTCCTCTCCATTTGGCTATTCATTGGACAGGTGGTGACCATGTGTAGATAGGTGACAACACATACTATCACCTCATGTTGACACCTGACCATTGTGAGACAATGTGCTCCAAAAAATTACATCCCATGCTGCACTAAAGTTCGCGCCCTCAATTTTTGGGTTTTTTTTCTTTTGCACTTTTCCTTTTTTTTTCTAAAATTTCATGCGAAATTCTTTTGTCCCTCCTTTTTCTCATAATTTTCAAATATACCTAATTTAAACAAATTTCAAATGTTTTTGAAAATTCACTCATTTTTTCCCAAAACCAAATATTTCACCAAAGAAATCACATTTTTTCTCAACAATTTGTGTAGTTTCTCCAAAAATTAAATAATTTCTTAAAAATTTATGTTTTCTTTACAAAAAAAAAATATGTATTTTTTTAAATTTACATTTCTTCAAAATTCCTTTCAAATTTTGAAATTATTCAAATGTCATGACCCCTTCCCTAGGCCAAAGGGCAACCTGACTAACACGGTGACTCAACGAATTTACTCATTGAGTCGAGTCCGCTCAGTCACCGTTAAGCCTCTCCAATCAATACTATCAAGTCATATCAGAGTAATTCAAACATCCATTTAATAGAGTACAAGAGTAAACAAAATATCACATACAGTCTTGTTCTCAAAACTAAACAGTTTAACCATTAATTACAGACATACAAGTGACCAACCTCTAATAGGACCTCAAAAAGAACAAGGAACCACCCAGGGAACTAGGCTATCATCACGTTTTTCCCTTTGTGAGCTATTGAAGAACCTAAAATGTTAGTAGAGTAGTGAGCCTAATATGCGACATGGCTCAATGAGTAGTAAAACCAACATGTCACAAATAACTCGCATTCCAAAAACAATGCTTGTATGCATGAATAGTAGTAATAGAAACATGGCATGTAGTAAAAATAGTTATAAACAATGCAACAGTTAGAGAAGCCTAGTTTAAATACATGTAGCTTAAAATTGTATCTGGACTTGGGTTCAATTCATCAAATCCAACCCTATAGTCATTGCTCTAGCGGTTCATGAGTTAAGCGTACCAGCCACTCAAGTGGGTCATGAGCTAGGCGTATTCATCAAATACTCTAACCCTGGGCTCGGTCCTCAAGTGTCGTACTCGAGTGGGTCTGAGGCTAGGCGCACAGATCATATGCTTTAACCCCAATGCTCGGACCTCGAATCTAATTCCAATCACATCGTGTACCCTAACCCGATGCTCAAACCTCGAGCTTATGGTCTCACTATCGGTGTATGACTACATATATTTCAAAATCAGCTAATGTAGTTCAATTACAAGAAACCATGCAACTGATGTCATTTCAACCATATTTTATGCAAGGAATATAGTTAAAGTAACATCTGAATTAAACTACTCACTTTGGGTCCTACGCACCTATGTCTCGTCGACACTCGGCCCAGTCCTGTCATATAGACTCAAATCTGCGTCATCAAAACTTAACTTCAATTCTTTTGTAAAACTTGGCTCAATTCTAGTTCAACTATCCCTAACCGGTCTCAATAGACCTAAATTTGACTCAATCAAATTTGGTCAAACTTGGTTATTGGTCAAAAATGGTCAAAATTAGTCAACTTAGTCAAAATTGGTCAACATTGGTCAAATTGATTCAATTTAGGTCAAAATAAACCAAATTGATCAAAATCCCCAAATTTTTGCACACTTGGTCAAATTTTCAACTCTTTGTTCTACTTGCACAACAAATTTGCCGATTTTTCTGCGATCAATCCATATGTCTAATTTGCACAAAAATTTTTAGATTTAATCTATATCCCGTAAGTATTTTCCAGAATTTTAGTTTTTAATTTTTAGACTTCATTTGATATGATTTTCAAGTGGAATAACAAGGTAGTCAAATTCCCAACCTTTCATTCTATCTGCACAAAAAATTTTCCGCTTTGTCTGCGATCAATCCATGCGTCAGCTTGTTGCGGGACTTTTTAGATTTCATCTATACCCCTTAAAGATTCACTAGAATTTTAGTTTGGGATTTTTGGACTTCATTTGGTACGGTTTTTGATTGGGATATCAGGAACTTTCATTTCTTGAGTTGTATGTGACAAGCAGTCACTGCTCACATAATCTGACCCGCTTACCCAACTCGGATTTCAGCTGAAAATATCGAGATTTGGTCACTAAACGAATCCCCTGAATTCTCAACCAAGTCACAGAAAAATTTTAGGTTCATGTTTTCCATTGTTTTTCAAGTGTTTATATCTCCCATTAAACTTCCAATCCAAAGGTCATTTCTTGCATCTATTATAAACATTAAGATCATAGAACATTAACTGATTAAAATCCATTTAAAACAACAAGCAAATGTATCTAAAATCTCATTCAAACACTTAGTATGCATTTACAAACTCTAAAATTTTTCTAACTGTCAAAACAGCTACCTAACAAGGGACCTTTGCACTCATATAGCATCACGAATGCAAGAGAGTATGGAACATGACTTCTACCTTCCTATAGCCTCAAGTGTGAGGTTTAACCACACTAAATTTTAACTCGATTGGACGTTCCTAATAGCTTCAACCATTGCCCTAAAGTTGTTCCCATAACGCGTTCTGCTGTCACAGTTTGCCAACAACCATCTTCAGCACTTCTGAAACCATGTTTCAGATATCAGTTTTCATTTTTTTTTTATTAATTGGAGATTGAAGTACACATTGAGAGGATCAAAACGAGTGGTCTTATCTCAAAATCTGACTTCGGATGGGTTAAAAACCAGCCTCTCAAAAATTGGAGCAACACACTTTTTAACCTACAACTATGTCGACCAGTACATTTTTGTAGTCATTTCAGTCTCTAATGGCTAGGAGATTCGACCAATGGCTTGCACATTCTTGATGAGGGCAATGAGAGTTTTTCAAATACCCCAAGATCATCCAAAATGGAAGTGGGATGAAAAAGATATGAGAGCTCGAAGTTGGGTGTTTACAACTGATTTTATGTAAAAAAAAATGATTTTTGTGTTGCTTTAAAAGGTGTTTGAATGGCTCAAACTGTGCCACATGGCCACCCACGAGACCTAGGAGTGGCCTGGCATGGTGCCCTGCCGGCCAGAGTTACAGGGGCCGATCAGCAACGAATTCTGTCGTCTAAAATCCCAGCTCAAAACAAGGGAAAAAATCTGCTTTTCTATAGGTTTTCTGCGCAAAGGGAAGGAAGAAGGAAGAAGAAAGATGAGATGAAAGGAGAAGAGGGCTAGGCACATGGACCGGCCCATGTGCCTAGGCAGTCCAGGCCTATGCACCTAGGCTGCCTAGGTGGGTGTTTTTTTTTTTCTTTTTCTTTATACATGCACATGCCCACACACACACATATACATTTTAATTTATTTATTTATTTATTTTCTTACTAATTATTATTATTATTATTATTATTATTATTATTATATATACGTTTAACCCCAAAATAACATTTTTCTCTAAAAAAAATCAAATAATTATCCAAAAATTCATTATTCCTTTCTAAAAATTCAAATAATTTTTTTTAAATCATATTTTCTCCCAAAAATCACATTCCTTTAAAAATTAGCGTATTCTCTTCCTGAAAATCACATTCTTCATTTACCTAATTTTCGTCAATTAAAATTGGTAAAATTACCAAAAATTGAAAAAAATTCATATATTTTCATAAAAAATTCTAGAAAAATATGCGAAAATACATATATCGAACTCATTAACTTGGTGTTTGAATACATATATGGAACCCATCAACTTCGTGTTCTAAAATCATATTTTTTTAAAATAAAATAACTAGTTCATTAGAGTATTTGAAATAAACCAAGTCAAATTTAATACTCTAATCATTCACAAGTTATTATGCATGTTTTGTTACATTCAATATTTACTAAAAGTTAGTCGTTTAATGTTATTGATTTATATTGCCCACATGATATTCTTTAATTAAAATTATCTTTTATGAATAAAATGTGAACATATTACTTAAAGAACTAAAAATATTTTCTAGAAAAGAGAATATTAACTCTTTCGTAAACTTGGAAGAGTATATGAAACAAGAACTTAATGAAAATGAAGATTTTTATAAATTGCTTCATCCTTTCTTGTTTCTTTTTACTCAATGAGATTCATCCTTTCTTATTTTATAAAAAGATATTTAACATCTATTTCTGTATCTAATGTGGGGCTAAATAAAAAAAAAAAGTAAAAAAAATTATTGTTGTTATTTATTTTTACTAATTTTTTGGCTTTAAATCTTAGTTAATTGCTAAATACAATCTCTTCACTCTTACTATTTTTTATATACAAATAGAAAAGTACAAAAATTCATAATAACATACATAAAAAAAAATATTCTTAAAGAATATTAAGCTACACGAGCTATTTACTATAGTAAATATTTTTTTCATTTAAAATCTTAAACAATGTTTAGTAACCCGCAAACATAGAAGAAATTAATAAATTAACTAAAAAAATGAGTTGCATAATATATATTAAATATCTTCTATTTTTGTATCACCTAAATAAGTCCAATATATATATATATATAGATGATAGTATCCTCTGAAGGATTTGTAATTATTTTCTTTATATGCACAATTATTACTCTAAGCTTATCTTTAATTAAATTCTTTTAGATAATTTCTAGCCATATATAGCTTTGTTAGTTGAACTGTAACTCAGAAGCTAGCAATTTATTGGGTATATATATATGAATGGCATGCGTGTTGCATGTAAATAAAATGTGTATTTAATAAAGTAAAATAATTATTTAATATATTGATTGAATTTAATTTATTGAGTTGATAATTTTTATACATTTTTCCACTAAAGATTGATAATATACAACTTTATTTATTGAACAAAAACAAATAATTGTTTTGTGACGACCCATGTTTTGGTGTGCAAAATTTTCGAATACGATATGTGCATTTTTCTGAAATTTTTAATTGAAATGCAATGATTTACATTAATTTTTCTCAAAGTTATATTATTTATTGGAGAAATGAGAAAAATGAAAATGCAAATTTGAGGAAAAAATACGTGAAATTAGAAGAAAAATATGTTTTCTTGAAAAAAAATAATTTTTGGGATTGATTGCTGAATTTTTAAATTTTTTATGAAATTTTTGGTGTAATTAATAGAATTTTTGGGAAGAAAATATAATTTTTGGTGAATTTTTCAATTTTAGGAGAAAATAATGAAATAAATGATAGAAATTGATGTACAATGAAATGTTTAGATGTGAATAAGGATCAAATAATTTTTGATGATTTTAGAAAAAAAAATGCTGGATTTTGAGGTATATACGTGTATATATATATACAAAAGGGGGGAATGTGAAAAAAAAGGTTATATAAATAAATAAAATGTGTTGATAGGGGGCTTAGGCCTAGGCACTGGGCCTGGGCGGCCCAGGCGCCCAGCGGACCTGGCGCATGGCCAGCCCGACTAGGCTGGTTGGCCCATGTGCACCCCAAACCCAAACCCCCCAATAGGTTTTACCAAATTTCCAGCCAATTCTTATGATTTTCAGCCATGAAACCATGGCATTACATGGTTTTAAAGCTCATGGTATTGCCATCCCATCCCACCTCATGAAGTGGCCAATGGCTAGTGCCAACTAGGCACCATGCATGGAGACTTGAGAGCCATGTGGATTGCCACGTGTCACCCTAACTGTCATGCAAACACCCCCTACATGCAACAAAACCACCATTATAGCTGAAAATTCTAGATTTTCAGAAATTTTCTTCCATCTTCCAGAGCTTACAACTTCCTTGTTTGACCTCCGTTTTGGGTGTTCTAAGGCTCTTTGGAAAGCTTATACTA
>JAJIYU010002632.1:0-29550 GCA_030144865.1 Tinospora cordifolia | reverse complement strand
CCCTTACCACAAATGGAAACTCACGTGGAAGCCTATCACAAACAACTCGGACTTCATACAAAATAGATCTACATGAAAGACTGGGGAGACAACACATGAGAGACCATTTGCTACTGATACACAATTTGAACACATTGAAATATGTAGAGAGAATGGAACATGTTTCAAAGCATGTTGCTCAATTAATAGCCTGATTGGGAAGGTATAATGATCCTCTGAACTCCATCGTGTTCTTAGATTTTCCAAGTCAGTCTCCACATTCCAAAAATTTTCCATTCCCATTCTTAGATTTTCATAGCAGCTTGATGCAACGCATTGTACCATAATAGGAGCATGCTATTGTAATACTCCAAAATTTTTACACATGGTAAAAAAATTGGTTAAAACATTTCAAACATCAACAAAAATATGGATTACTGTGACAATGACTTGAACTATTGCAATAATTAGGAAAAATAATAAAATCAAGGCAATGCATTTATTATTGCAATAATGAAATCAATTACCATAGTAATCAACACATTAACCACATGAAATTGCTATGCCCAGATTTTGAACCAATTCGAGAGGGTTTTTGACACATATGTTTCCACCAGTGCAAAGGCTATTGGAATGGCAGTTGGAGGGCTTGTGAGTTTCCACATTTAAACCTTATTGGCCATAAAGAGAGGGACAAAGATCACACTACTTCATGAAAGAAAAAGAGTTGGGAAGATGAACACCTACAAACTTTCTATTTTCATGCAAATTGTGGGTGGCTCGCTTTTGGAAATATCGATGCTCTTCTCAAGCCCATGCATGAACCAATTAACATTGGGAACATTGTCCCCTTGGATAGAGCACACAACAACATATTTTTTGCAGCCCAAGACCTTACTCTATGGATCTACCATCCATTACTCTTGAAAAGAGACCAAGAGAATGGAAGATTTCATTCTTTCAAGTGTGAGAAGTGGTACCAGAGGTGTGAGCATGAGAAAGAGGGTAGTTGTGGCGTGAGGAACTCAAGAAACATCAAACTAAGACCCCACTGTAAGTATAACCTCATTCACCCTTATGCTCATATTTGTTAAGATTGACGCATTATGAACTCCACGGTTCATGACAAAAACCATGGTATCCAACCACTCTAGGGAACTCCTTGCACAAGCCACAAACTAAAAGAACCAAAGACCAAAATTCAATTATATTATAGTTTCTATCATGATCACAACACCTTAAGAATGGCGTTAATTCATGACCTACAACCTTAGAACCAAACTCACAAAGTTAAGTGGTCACACTCAAATCTAGGTCTTACTGACCAACCCACTTTAATTTCATTCTTGATACTGATAATGTGTGTGTCAGACTTGATCTCGATACCTTCATAATGTACATAATATTTTCTTTGAAATGATGCAAGAAAGATGGGAAATGGTAACCCGAGTAGGCGAAACCAAGTCCCCAAAGTTAGGTGGTTACAGTGTGAGTACTGTTACTATCAAACCAACAACAATGAAGGAAAACATGACTTTTGATCTTAAATCCTTAAGATATAATTGACCAAATTGCCATGATTATAAAGAGCATTGAAAGACGAACAAAATGAGCTATACCACGTGAAAAACTAACATCAAGAAGGCCCTAAAAAGGCACCTCGAAATTGTGCTCAGAAGATTTTACTGTGATACACTACCACAATAATCAAAACACAGTCATGAAAAACTATTTTGATTACCACAATAATCAAAGAGATTTCCAAAAAGGTGATTTTTGAGAACTTTCAATCTTTCACATACTATTTGGCCACTGTTTAGGGATCCTAGAGGATTTTAAAGGATCAAAATGGTTCAAAATCATACTTGGAAGCTTGAAATTAATAAGATGGCTTCAGAAGTGAATCTACACTAACCAAAAGTGATTGTACATGTGTAGGTAATGTCAAGAATACGACGTTCATGGAGTAATTTCACGAAAAGTTTATTAAGCAACTAACTTGTTTAGGTGGGGATGAGTATACCATTAACCTCTTTTCACTTAGACATGCATGTGTAGTAGTTATAATATTTGGCTTAGGTGATAGTTAGATGTACCTAGTTAGTTCAAGGTACATGTTATGATAATGTGAGTTTTGATGCATTTTAATGTATATGTGATGAGACCATGAGTTTGTTGTTAACACATGAGTGATGTGTTTCATGATGTTTATGGCCTTAGAGATATTTATCATGCCCGTGATTTTTTATGAATATTGAATCTTGATTTAATTCACAAATATTTTCATGTCTTGTTATTAATAATGTTGATGCCATTAGATACTATGAATTTGAGAATGAAAAACATGAAATGGTACATATAATATACATATTTGCATACAATACAATATAAAGTATGTTTTATAATTTAAACATCATAATATGTTATCAATTTGTTTTGCATTATGATTAAGTGTATGAAATGATTGACTACAATTGTAATCACATAATTAAGATAAAAATTCACATTTCGGGACTACTAGGCGGTAGAAGTCCACCATATATTCTTTGCGACGTTGTTTGTGACAATCACTTATTGAAAAACCTTGCATGAGCTCCTTGGGTTGTGGGTGAACTTATTTTTGAAAATCTACTATCAGGAGGTGTGGTATTTTGGGCTATGTGAAAATCTAGGACCAGGTCGTTTGATTGATAATTGTTTGTGTGCTACCTAGGGCTTACAACCCCACCTAGGGACCAACAATAAAACAAACAATTATTTAAAACATCTAATGCATTGGAGTGATTGTTCTATTACTCTTGGTATATGTTTGTCTAATTAGATGTTAGAATTATATAACCCATCCCTTTTTTAATTTCTTTTCAGATGTAGGTGCACATTAATTGAGTTAGAGAATCTCATTGCTTAGACCTTCTTTTTTACAGATTAGATGTTAGAACAACAACAACCTCTTGAATTTCAAGAAGTTAATTGCGTCTTCCTACAAGTTAACCCTCAAAATGACATTAAGACATTGGTTCCAAAGAAAAGATGTTACCTTATTTGATCGAGCCATTTGATATAGGATAGAAGGTGGGATTAATTACATCTAGATTATAGTTATCTTTGAGCTTATCATCGATACATGATGATTTTCATGTTTATATGTTGCGAAAGTATGAAGCTAACCCTTCCCATATTATTCATTGGAAAGATATTCAAGTTCGAGATAATGCCACCTACAAAAAAGAAAATTGTTCTAATCTTGGATACAAAGTTGCAAGACTTACAAAATAAAGGCATACCTTTAGCTAAGGTATTGTAAAAGCATCATGGGCTGAAGAAGCGACATGAAAAATAGAAAAAAAAGTAAGAACCAAATATTCGAAATTATTTCAATGGCTGCCATGAATCAATACTTTGTCAAGTAAGTAGACCTTTACAAATTTCAAGGATAATTTTTTTTTAAAAGGAAGTAGAATGTAATTTCCTAGGAAAATCTAACTACCTAATAATTATTTTAATATATATATATATATGGTGAATTATAAATTGGAATTTGTACATAATGGGTACTTTGAATATGAATAAAAAAGAAATAAAAATCTTGAGCTTAGATTTTAGCTAATGATCTTGGAAAATAAAGTTTAATGAATTGTTAATATGGTGGGCCCAATATCCTAAGAAGTTGTTTGATAAAATAATGAAGAGACCTTGCCATCATGAATGGTGATGATTCAAATTTTCATAGGTTGTTCGTTGTGGGATGAATAAATAAATGCTCCTTTTTGTCTTCTTTTTTGCATGAAGTCTCATACATGCCACTATTCATTAAATCATGAACCCTTTTACTCTCCTAGATAACTCCTTAAATATTTTAAGGCAACAAGTCATTTCCATTACAACTAGGACATCGCTTAATACAATATTTTTTCCATTTTTACTTCCTTAAGCAATTCGAGAAATATTCAAGAAAAAAGTGCTTGCAAAATTTTGCAACAAAATATTCAATCTTCACAAAATTCTCTTCATAATATCTTCTTATTATTGTTTGCTCTCTTTTATTTCATCATCATTTTAGTATCACAATCAGTCACGTTTGCAAATATATATTTTAACTAAAATTTAAATCTTTGGGATTTTGTCCAATATTTTGGGATTAAATAATTAGTGAAAAATTGAATCGTAAAGTTTTTAAAATGTGGGTGAAGATCAAGCCTGAGAAGTGTAGACAATAGAGTAAAAAAAGGCAATTTTCCATATTATAACCACAATGACAAGCCATTCGCATCATGTCACCGACTTGACATGCGAGGTAAGATGCACAGTGAACACTTTGGTGACAAAATACAATTTGCCTCTAGTCAGCTAGGTGAAACACATGAAAACAAATTGATGTTTAGTGTTTTGCGAGCTTTCCACATAGTTTTTTTAAGCGTACGTTGAAGGTGTTTTGGTATATAGGTTTTTGTTCAAATTTCAAGCATTATTAAAAGTTTGAAACTTGAAACATCATTTAGAGGTTGAATTTTGCGATAGAGGTGGGAATGATGACAATTAACCTTTATAGTTGTTTATGCATGTTTATATGTGCATATAGTAATTAGGACCGATAAATATTAGAATTAAGCTTGAATGTCATGATTTTGCGTTGTGCTCTATGATATGAATGTTGTGTATGCTTTATTCCAAGAATTGAATTAATATAATAATTTCACATGTAAAATTATATAAGTTTACAAATCCATGTTTGGTAAAAAAAAAATTTGATGAGGATGTTTACAAATATATTATGAATTGGATTTAATCATATAAACCTTGTTGTGGATAATATAATTTGATTCATGGTTATAAATATTATGTTAATGATGTATGTTCTATTTTAAAAAACGATGGCACCATGTGACTAAGATAGATTATTAAGATAAATAAGAATTTCCACTTGGCCAAGGAATGTGATTGATTTGATTCATGTTAGTGGTGCTTTAAGGTGCAAGGCACCATGTTGCTTTCCTAGCATAGACAGGGATGATAAAGGAGCAATAACTCTCAAGGGCAACAAAAAGGCCCAATTAAGAGTAGGACTCAAATAGGCGTTCGGTTAATTTTACAATGCAGAAAGTGTTTGTCATGGAGCCACTTTGAAAGAGATTGTATTGAGTCTAAGACCCCTAAGTTGATGCGCAAATCATGGGGGCTGGTGATCACTGAGAAGAGCTCGAAGCACGAAATTAATAGTGTCGCTAGACAGGAGGGATGAAATTAGGGATAGTAAAGGCCATAGATAGAATCCATGCAAAGAAGGTGAAAGAAAAGAGAGAAAAATTCCTAATGGTATCTATCGTATGAGACTTTGATTGCTTCACTAGATGTAAACCTCAAAGCATGTGGACACAGACAAATAGTGGTTCAAGTTGGCTAAAGCATTATGGGGCAACCAACCTAATCTTGTCATGATATGTTGCTATCAGGATGACCCTCATACATCAATTCTAGTAGCTATCACTATTGTAGATCAAGATGCATTACTTGTTCCATAGCTCATGCTTGAGTCAATATTTATAACACATCTTATATTCAACAAGTCAAAGTTAATATATAAGATCCCACGTGCACTAATTGATCTAACAATTTATGCCAGGGTTAGGTAAGTATTTAGTATGGGTTGACTAAGTATACAAACTTGTGCTATACCTACAAAACACGAATCAAGTCAAAGGCTTTTATAAGGCCTTATTATCATACAATTGTAACACCCCGTGTAGGGGAGTACACGCACAGAGAAAATAAGCCATAAAATGATGATAACCCTATAGATATAGACTCCTTAAAATAGATGATAACTTCATAGAGATTGATAGTCTGCCCCTACTAAACTATATACAAAACTATATACAAATAGTTATATCCTATTCCACACATTCATGTTCTTATAATAGTAGTCGCCCCTTACCCCATTGCTTCTTTATGTCGGGAATGGCAGTCTAAAAGCCATGTCCTATGTATAAACCACAAATAAAATCCTATTCATATATCAACTAAAGTAGTATTCATGTCTCTATTACAATAGTCCTATCCGTCCTATATCAGATTTACAATTGTCATATCTTAAGAACAAAACCCATATTCCTGTCTTTTTTATAAAGCAAGACAATCATCTTATACCTATATGAATTTGTTGTTACTTATGGATATCCACCGTTGAGCCTTTATGCTGGTTGAGAAATGTGATACACTAGATGATGGTAGACCACCTAGGGGTGATTTCCCGTACTTGCATTCCAAAAAGAACAAACAATTTATTGAATCACTTATGACTTTAACAAGTTTTTGCTAGTGTTCATATGAATGTGTACAAATGATTATAAAGTTAGGTCACTGGGATCCATTAGGCACTTTGAGCTCACTCAATTTATTTGAGACTTAAGGAATACTATGTCATATTGAATATGTAGACTTGAAGTTACTTATATTTTTGTTGGGACCCCTTCTGAAACCACTTACGGGCGGTTTGACTGGCACAATAGTCAAACGAGTCTACTCTCCAGTCAAACTTGTCAACTACTAACTACTATTAAGCCTTATCATCAAATCATTTATAGTATTCAGAGTACATCAATAAAAAGATAAGCAAAATAATGTAATAACAACAGCGAAAGTCTTTAACATTATTTACATTAACAGAGTCCAGTTTAACTTTACATTTTTCAAAACTTGTACATATTGATTTATAATACCAAAGTAACAAAACAACAAAAATAACTTGCTGTGGACTATGCTAGAAAAATCATGTGATCACCAGGCACCGGACTCACCTGAAATGTTAAGAGTAGTGAGTTCGATATCCATGTGAGCCCACTAAGTAGAAGAAGATACATCTACTTAAGTTTAGCATTCTACATGCATATATCTACTTAAGTCTAGCATTCTACATGCATTGCAACATCCAATGTCTATACCTCAGAACCTCTTATCCTGAGGCCAGGTTAGCACATTTGAAGATTCGTCGATCAATCCTCTCTCAATACAATATGCAATGCATGTAGCACCTAATTATGCAACAATAATAAATAGACTAAAAGGTTAAGTAAGTAAATCAAATTATTACCCATAGACTAATTCAACATATGATTTCTCTTGATCGTCAGTCACGTCCCCCAATATCGAGCCAAATACCAAAATCTTACACCATTGACATTTGTCTTACTTTTGGTATACAACAACCAACGTCTTCACGATTTTGCTATACAATACATCAACTAGGAAAAATTAATCATTTTCTATGTTACGCATTTTTTTCCATGTAAAATATTTCATAATGTTATACAACATTATATTTATAATGTTTATAGAGAGTTTCAAATTGCAAAGGACACAAAGAAATTAGGACTCAAGGTAAACTCTTTAATACCCTTGATTTTTTTGGATAATAAAATAAAATAATTAAAATAAAATAAACTTTGAGAAAACCATTGAAATAATGTTGTAAAAAATGTATAATTCAATGTATGAAGGGAAAGGCAAATCGAAACAAAACATAAAAATTTACACATGATCAACTCATTGGTTACCACAGTAATGGAATTCCCTACCGTAATAGTGCGTGTTTGCCTAGAAAAAAAAACCAATAAAAACACTTTGTTCTGATTATCACGGTAATGCATTTTCACTACTACGATAATACGTAAAAGAGTTGTGCGAAAGAAATTATGTAAAGTTTTAAAAACAACCATGTAAAGTTTCTAAACGCCTGGGTTGTTACTAAAACCATCACTTACTAATAGTTGTGCAAAGGGAACAAATAAAATAGAAAGGGAAAGAGTTTAGGAAAAATTCTACCAAGGAAACAACACTAAACTTCTTAAACCCAACCTAATTGAGCTCTATATAAACCCAACATCAGCAACTGATTCTCATCACTCAAGCAAGCACGAGTGCTTTTATCTTCTTTATAATACCCCAAAAATTTTAGAGTTTTGCTAAATTTAAGTAAAAATAATTCAAGCACAATAAACCTTAAAAATCCATGAAATCTTAGTTTTATGAGATGTTTAATCAATGTACAAAAGAATCAGCTAATCAGAGCGAAAATTGAAACTCTGCATAGTAACCACCCACTGGTTATCGCAGTAAAGAATCGGGTTACCGCGGTAACGTGAGTGGAACGTTAAAAACCCAAAAAATAGCAACGTTCTAGTACCCACGCTAATGCTTGTGATTACCATAGTAATGTGACTAGAACATGGAGAGTTTAGGGTTCTGGTTACAGTGGTAATATGTAATGTATATACGTATAAATAGTGCACCAAAAAAATCCTAATCGTCATTGTAATCTTACAGTCGTGCACTTACTTCCTAACCAATACCAACTGCCCCTAATCGACATGTTTCTCCTCCCGAATGCATTCTGAACCAATTTTAATCCACTCTATTCCCCTCTAACAGTCCCACAAGTATTATTAGAGAATAAGTTGCACAATCTATGAAGAACTTGAACTATGGTACCGGTCCGGATGGCTTTGCGAAGGTAAGGTCCTAGTTCATGCTAAATCCATGTAGTTGATCATTATTACAACATGGTTTAAAGATGTAAATGATCCTTTCACTATAACAAAACAAAAGACACGTTTGGAAGCATTCCAACGAGCTAAACAAGAATAACAATGAGAAGGAAAGATATAATTTGTTTCTGTTCTACATAATACTCGTTTTTTAGTCCTAAGTTAGTGTGTTTAAGTCACCTGTATAGGAGGAAACACGAACCGGAAGAAACATGCACGAACGGTAGTATTTTCTGGAAAATTGCACGACTACCGCGATAACTGACCGCGGTATTGAAATGCAAACATAGAGTTCCTCTTTAGTTACTGTGGTACCTAATTGTGGTAATGCGTATCGCCTATTCTAGTGTTCGCATTACTGTGGTAATGTATCCCAACCCTTGTTTTTGAGTCTCGTGTACACACCATAACGCATTTCATTGTCATATAACATATTGATTAGTGAATAATCATTCTATGAGTTAAAAAAACTATATGAATGTTTATACTAACGAGGATAATATGCTAAATCACAAGGTTAAGGATTTGAAACTGTACAAGGCAACTAGATGATTACCCTACTCCATAGTCTAATTCAGGTTTTAAATATTGAATATGATTGTTATTTGTTTAATTTGAATTCCTAGATGCATGCTAGGGTTATTCAAACATTAATTTGGTTTTGTGATATCTTTTGTTGTATATGAATGATGTATAACATATTTAATGTTTTCATGCTTATTGTTTACTCGCTTTCATGATATAAGATTATATGCATGTTTGAAATTACATGTTCATTCATTGCGTTCTATTCTGAGATGATAAGCATAATGACAATGAATTATTGTGCGTAACTGAAGTAAGTTAACTTATGATTCAAACCATGTACCATCGTAGTGGTCCATGAGGGATCACTGGGGGTATTCTTGCCGATGATATGATGGGTTAGCCTTTAATTCTCAATGATAGAATGATGGGTGTGACCCTAGTTCTTTAGTGATGGAGCGATGGGTGTGCTCGTAGTTCCAGGGTTGGATAATGGGTGTGTCCCATTAGCCTTAGGAATCTGACATATAATGCATTTTTCTTGTTTTTCTTGATATGATGATGATAAGAGAACATCGAGATAAAACCTTTTGGTCAAATTTAACAACTGATAAACAATTGAATGTTTGAAATGACTAATGTATGCTAAGTGTTTGCATGTTTGCATGTTTGATATCCTGACTTGAATAATACTATGTATGTAATATGTATGATTCACTTGGCTCTTGAGCTCACCCCACCTTTCCATTTTAGGTGATATCTGAGGCGATTCATGTTGATAGTACTACTAAGTATTGTAATAGCTGCACACCTCACTGTTGAGGTTGTTATCTGATTTTCACTCAAATTCAACAACCAATAAACAATTGGATGTTTGAAACACCTATGCTAATGTTTGCATGTTTGATATTTTGACTTGAATAATACTATATATGTATTATATATGATTCACTAGGCTCTTGAGCTCACCCCACCTTTCCATTTCAAGTGATATTTGAGGTGATTCATGTTGATAGTGCTACTAAGTATTGTAGTAGTTGCAAACTTCACTGTTGAGGTTGTTATCTGATTTTCCTTCAATTGTTGGGTGCATTTGGTTTAGACAGGGCAGATGACCCTTTTTATTAGCTTTTATGTTAATGTCACATTGGAAATAGTATTCGTCCATATAGGCCAGGTTTCAGATTTTGACTTGAAAATATTTTGTCAATTGTTAGTTGTTTTAAATATTTAATTAATGGTCGAATTTTTCTAAATTATCTCCTGTTGATATCTCTTGGTGTGTCCATGAGACTGATAGATTATTCACATGTAATTATGATGTTGATGAGATGTGTCAGACGATAGAATTAGCAACGACCTAGTTCTTGGTGGTTAACACGTGTAGTGTCTCAATAATATATTTAATGACTTATGGGTGCGCCTCTCCATGCGCCATCTCGAAGTGACAAAACGAAAGGACTGAGAACTGGGGTGTCACATTCTTGTTCCTAGTCATCTTCTTGGCACTCTCTTATTCCCTAGCTGTCCCACAAAGTAACCATAATAGTATGAAAGAGAAAATTCTAGAATACTGCATAACAGTAGCAAGAACCTATTATTGTTGCCTTGATCATATCTATATACTTCTTATCATTGGAATTAAAACCAACCTACCTTAAACAAAATCGATGAAATCCATCAAGCTCAAGCCAGCCATTTGCTGCTTCTTTCACAATATTCAATATGCCAGGGTGACAATCACTGAGGAGGCAAATGTCTTCTCTATTTGTTACATTGTAATGAAACTTCCTAATAAACTATGCCTAGTTACTTCAATTTGTTACATTGTTCTTCACCAACAATAGCAAATGTTAGAGGAAAGATATGCCTTTTTGCACCGATCCCCGTGGCAATAAACAATTTACTACAACATTTTCCATGTAGGTGAGTGCCATCAATTTAAATAAAACGTTTAAAATGCCTAAATGCCTCAATCGATAAACTAAAACCCAAAAAGCACAATGAAACTTGGCAATGCCATGGTCGTTGAACCTATAATGGTCCACATGTGCATGAGAACCTAGATTGTATGTATTTAACATATCCATCCTCTTTAAAAGCAAGTTATACAATTTTTTCCAATTGACAAAGATTTTTTCCATCACCTTCCTTTTCACAAGCCACACTTTTCTGTAATGCACATCAACTTATATTCTTTCTTGATTGATTCATGTAACATCGCTATTGAAATTGTGAGATTTCTATACAAGATCAAATATTAAATGATACATTAATTTTAAGTCTTATTGTTTGTGATCCTATGACATTTGAGAAAAGACATATTTGTGTGCATATGGACACTTTGTGATTTTGAACAATCTTGATTTCTTGAGCTTACAAGCCCTTAGCCTCCATTGGCAACCATTTTTCCACTTTTTATATTTAATTGACCAGAAGTTGGAATTAAATTAACCACAACATATTCTTATTGTTTGGCTATATAACATCATTTCACACAATATTATAAGTTTTCTTTACTAAGAAATGTGAGTCTTTCACAAAGATCTTCTGAATCATCCTATCCATTGAAACACTGTGATGACCGTCTAACAATAGAGTCATGACTTGGTAATTAAGTTCCACAAACTGTAGGGAAGGAGCCACAAAATCGATAATTAAAGGTTGTAGTGAATCTTCACTACCATGTACTTCATTGTCTTCAGATTCATATGCTCCATGCTTACCCCATTGTCATCTTGTCTTATTGGAGAACACATTCATAAAATCGTCACATTCAATCACATGAAACCATTGATCATGCATATCAATCGAAATACACATCTCCAGTTGATCATCTTCGTAATTGTTTTCGTCATTTAATCATTGTATTCATTAAGATATGCACTGTCATCCACATAATCTTCATCATCATCATCATCTTAGATAAATGTACAGTAGGGTTATCACATCCAAAATCATTATTAATGTTTTGCCTTGCACCTTCATTAGGAGAAATTGTAGATGGATCAAAGTTCTTCATTGATCTTTGTCTACTAGGGGCAACAAAAACGTCATGGTGTTGACAATCCTCATCTTCAATGCCTTGAGTTCAACTTCCATCCACAACTTCTATGTACACATCCATACTATGTGGAGCTGAAAACTTGTGCACCATACAAAGAATGTTTCTTAATCGCTGCTTAATTTTAATAGGAACAATTGAATAATTCAATTCTATGTTGCCAAAAAAAATGGATATCTAAAGTTGATAGTCATTATTGCATAGATTAAAATATCTAATACACTTTAAATATCTCCTTCAAATTCTTTAAGTACAATATCTACGTAACTCTCAAAATATTAATTGGGGTCCATCGTATGACGTACTTTGAGGACCATGAATTATGGAACCATTAATATAACAAATTATGAAGACAAGCCTATTTGTCATTTGAATGCAACAAAACTTAATGACATCATCATACCAAACAAGAAATAAAACAATAACATTTGTAGCATAATAAAATATCATTTCTAGAAATACTAAAAAACATTGTGTAAATTTGTATTTGGAAAACTTTTTTGAAATGCTAAATGGATTTAAAAGTGGTGTTAGAAACAAGTTTTTAATAAGATGTTTTTTAAGTTCATTTTCAATTCATGATAACAAACAATTTATTGTATCCTTGATAAAAAAAAATACATTTTATTAAATTTTTGAATAAACTTCTACCAAACAAGTCTTTTAAGAAGCTAAATTTAAAAACAAAATATAATTATCAAAGTATTTCAAATTGAGAAAAGTAGAATATGAGTAAAAACTTCGAATTGAGAAAAATAGTTATTTATTTATTTTTCATTTTTTAAGAAAATTTCCTTAATCATTTATAATTGAGAAAAACTGCACAGAGTAAAAATTTAGAAAAATAAATAAAGAAATAATAATAATAATAATAGAAAAATTTATAAATGAAAATTAAAAATGTATTTATAAGATAATAATAATATGGATTAACTACAAGCAGAAAAATAATTTTTAAGATTATTATTAATATTAACACAATTTATTCAAAATTGTCTTCCATTAAAAAGAAAATTGAAGTTAATTATAATATGAATAAACTTTACAGTGTTTTATTTATTTTTTTTTTAGCAAGTTGACACATCTTATAAAACACAACAATCAATCTTTAAAGTAATCCCAAACAAAAAATAAATTTGGTTCTTCTTTGGACCATTTTTTTCTTGTTTTCTTCTTTTGACCCACATTCTGCTGTCTTCATAAATAAATTAGGTTTTTTTTTGAAAGTTTAAACTAAGGGGCCTAAAGATATAGGTTATTTTTATCCTTTTTTTTTTCTTGTATTCTTCTTTGGGACCACATTTTTTTATTTTTGAGAGTTTTTTTTCTTTTTTCCTTATTTGGGACCACATTTTTTTTTCTTCCTTTGTTCTTTTGGCTCACGTTCTTGCATCTTCAACTAAAGAAAAAAAAAATGAAGCCAGAAAACAAAAATACAACAATCATTCGTTTAAAGTATTTTCAAACAAAAAATAAATGAGATTTTTCTTGAAATTTTAAATCAAAGAAACCAAAAAATGAAAAGAAAAAAAATAATACATCATAATAAAAGTAACAAAAACGCGTTTGGAAGCATTTTGGCAAGTTAAACAACAAGAGCAACAAGAAGGACAAGGTATAAGCTATTTCTGTTCTACGTAATACTCATTTCTGAGTCCTAAGTTAGTGTGTCCCTTGTATAGGAGGAAATGCGAACCAGAAGAAACATGCACGAACAATATTATTTTTAGGAAAATTGCACGACTAATGTGGGAAACGACCCGTAATAGTGAAATGCGAACAGATTGCGATAATGCATATCACCTATTTTAGTGTTAGCATTACCATAGTAATATGTCCAAGCCCCTATTTTTGAGTTTAGAGCACACACCTTAACCCATTTGATAGTCATATAACATATTGATTAGTGAATAATCGTTTTATGAGTTAAAAACTATATGAATGTTTATACTAATGAGGATAACATGCTAAATCACAAGGTTGAGGATTTGAAATTGTAATACCCTGAAGATTTGTACAAAATTCGATGAACGAAATTAAATAAAGTAATTCAGCTTTGAGAAATTTATAACGTTTTTAGAGATAATTGTGTATACTCTAAAGTATGAAATTAATTAAATTAAATTGGAAAACCTTGCTATCCGAGAAATAATAATAATCACGGATATAAGTGAATATGAAAGGCGAATATTAGATTAAGACAAGTATTTAAAAAATTATGGTGGTAAAAATAATAATAATATTATTATTATTATACGATATAAGTATGAATAATATGTGAGTGCCAAAATAATATCATAATAATAGAAATAAATAAATAATTGAATGTATAAAGATTAATATGTGTAAATTTATAACATTTTTATTTAATAAAAAAATGTTGTATATTTATCTAAAATAAGTATAATATTATATAAATATCAATTTATAATTACATAAATAGTAAAAGGAATATAAAATGTATGTGAAAATAAAAAAAATAAAAAATATAGAGAAATAGAGATTATTAATTGGAAATATTAAAGAAAAAAATATCTAATAAATACAAAAAAAAAATTAGAAAGGGGAGAATATTAGAAAATCAATAAAATGGAAGGATTTGTGCAAAAATCAATGTTTACATCAATTAGAAAGTGTCTAATGAGCAAAATCCGGATAATAACAACCTTAGAAAGAGATTTTGGTATTAGAAACTGCATCCAACGGCCATAAACACATCATCCGCACGATCTAACATCTTAGAGTCACGATCAAAGCCCAAAACAATGCCCAAGAGCACCGGATCAGCATGATCCAATGGCCACGATCGATCCATCAGATCCAACGGCTCACAAACCAGGTGGATTCGAAAATCGCAAAAATACAGCGCTTGAGGACGAGCTGATGGCCCAGATTTGAGATATCTCCGATCGATCGCGAACCAGTGCATTACTCGAGATTTATCAGACGACCCAGATCGAAGGCGCATTCGTTAATCGCGAACTTACAGCATCGAGGAAAATCAGATGGTCTGGGATAGTTTCATTGATCACGAGCGCGAACCACACAGTGATCGATGCACATTCGACGGCCCAGAAAGACGAACTCCAATTCATCGCAAACCACACACCACGATCAATGCACATCTGACGGCCCAGATATATGCATCTCGATCCATCGCGAACCAGACACCGCGCTCGAGGAAAATCCAATCACTCAGATGCAACCCCCCCCCCCCAATCGGAGATCTGCTATTGCGATCGAGAACGATCCGACGATCAGGATCATTTGCTCCAAAAATAAAAATCGAAAATTTGAATAAATCCGAGATTTAAAAATCCAAAAATTGGTTTCTAAATTCCCAAAAATTTTCAAAAAAATTCACTTGCTAATCTCCTATGTTTGGGGGGCACAAAATTTTGAAGAATTGACAAGTTTTCCACAAGATGACACCACAAACTTGTCATTCTCTGCCCTTTTGAACTCTATATAAACACCCACCATGCTCACAATTCATCTCATCCCAAGGAACAAGAGTTGAGTTGTCATCTTGTTTTCTAAGCCTTCTTCTTGGCAATCCCCTCAGTTCTTGAGTAATCTTGAACTGTTCTTGAGTGTTCTTGAGAGTTCTTGAGTGTTTGGAAGCTTTGAAGTAACAGAACTCTGCCGAATTTCAGAGGCGTGCAAAAGAGACATAATTAAGGTGGAAGTGACTTCTAACTTCTACTTCTTTATTTTAATTTGAATGAGTCTTGCATGTGTGATAATGTTTTGAAGATGATTGATTGAATATATATTTTAATATGCATGCTTTATTTATTTGATGTGTCATAAATATACATATTATGCATGTTTAGAAATTAAGAATATTGATGCATGTTATACATGAATTGTGCCATGAATAAATATTTAATGATTTATGTTTTGTATATGTTGTATTGATAGTTTAATTCGATATTGTATATTTTATCACTAAGAAAAGATTAAATAATGTTTCAATCCACGTACCGGCGCGATAATAGTCTGTATAGTGTCATCGTGTGTGTTCCACCCCCCGACCCGACTTGCAGGTTTACCATTGACAATTTTGAACTGGGTTTCCAAGAGTGATCCCACTTCATAGATATTGGGGTTTGAGTTACCGTTTGTCATTCTCTCTCCCTACGATGTGGAACACAGAGATTAAACTCTTTCGATCCGAATGTCAACCGTAAACAAGAAATTGTTTGAATTGTCTAATGTACAAAAGTTTTTGATATGCTTCGTTTGTTCGAATTGAAATAATGAATTAAATGTTAGAAAGATCCACTAAGCTATGTGTTCACCATTTCCTTCTATTTTTCAGGTAATTGAATCACATGAAGACCATGAATATTAGTTAGGCTCTTTTTGTTTAAAAAGTTTCTAACTTTTATGTAAGGGCATGTTGCTCAAGTTTTAAGACTTCGACTGTAATAATTTTTTTAATCAAATTATGTACTCAAATTTATTTAATTAATTGAGTTTATGAATTTTAATTATTTCTTTTATTATTGCCTTATTAAATTCTTAAATTTAAGTTATGTTTTGTTAAATATAATCAAGGCATGAAATAATTGGAATAGAAAGTGAAAGTCAAATGTGTGTCACTTGTAAAGTAACACTGGCCCGACTTGCCGTTTGGTTTAGTTTATTGTCAAGAGAACGGTGGGCATGTCCAATGCTTAAAGATACGGGGGTTGGGGTGTTACAGAAATTGTACAAAGCAACTAGACGAGTGCCCAAGGGATATGAATAACAAGTGAAAATAATTACCCTACTCCCTAGTCTTTTTTAGGTTTTAAATATTGAACATGATTGTTATTTATTTAATTTGAATTCCTAGATGTATGCTAGGGTTATTCAAACATTAATTTGATTTTGTGATATCTTTTGTTGTATATGAATGATGTATAACATATTTAATGTATTCATGTTTATTGTTTACTCACTTTCATGATATGAAATTATATGCATGCTTGAAATTACATGTTCATTCGTTGCGTTCTATTTTGAGATGATAAGCATGATGACAATGAATTGTAACTGAAGTAAGTTAACTTATGATTCGAACCATGTATCGACGTAGTGGTCCAATGTTGGGTAATGGGTGTACCCCATTGGCCTTAGGAATATGACATATAGTGCAGTTTCCTCATTTTTCTTGATATGAAGACGATAAGAGAACATCGAGGTAAAACTTTTCGGTCAAATTTAACAACCAATAAACAATTGAATGTTTGACACACCTAATGTATGTTAAACGTTTGCATGTTTGATATTTTGACTTGAATAATACTATGGATGTACTATGTATAATTCACTAGGCTTTTGAGCTCACCCCACCTTTTTATTTCAGGTGATATTTGAGGCAATTCGTGTTGATAGTGCTATTGAGTATTATAGTAGCTGCAAACCTTACTGTTGAGGTTGTTATCTAATTTTCCTTCAGTTGTTGAGTGCATTTGGTTTAGACAAGGCAGATGACTCTTTTTATTAGCTTTTATGTTAACGTTACATGGGAAATGGTATTGGTCCATATAGGCCATGTTTAGATTTTCACTTGAAAATATTATGTCAATTGTTAGTTGTTTTAAATATTGATGATCAAATATTTTCAAATTATCTCCTATGGATAGCTATTGGTGTCTCCATGAGACTAATAGATTATTTACGTGTGATTATGATGTTGATGAGACGTGTTGAACGATAGAATCAGTAACGACCTAGTTTTTGGTGGTTAACGCGTGTAGTGTCTTGATAATGTATTTAATGACTTATGAGCATGCCTCTCCATGCACCACCCTGAAGTGACAGAACGAAAGGGTCGAGAACTGGGGTGTTACATTTTTGTTCCTAGTCATCTTCTTGGCACTCTCTTGTTCCCTAGCTGTCTCACACAGTAACCATAGTAGTATGAAGAAGAAAAATCTAAAATACTGCATAACAGTAGCAAGAACCTACTATTGTTGCCTTGATTATATCTATATACTTCTTATCATTGAAATTACAACCAATATGCCTCAAACAAAATCGATGAAATCTATCATGCTCAAGCCAAGCATTTGTTGCTTCTTTCACAACATTCAATATGTTAGGGTGATAATCACTGACGAGGCAAATGTCTTCTTTATTTGTTACATTGCAACGAAACTTCCTAAGAAATTATGCCCAGTTATCTGTATTTTCTTCATCAACAATAGCAAATGCTAGAGGAAAGATATGCTTATTTGCATCAATCCTCGTGGCAATAAACAATTTACTACAACATTTTTCATATAGGTGAGTGCCATCAATTTGGATGAAAAGTTTGCAATGCTTAAATGCCTCAATTGATGAACTAAAAACCCAAAAAAACACAATGAAACTTGGCAATGCCATGGTTGTTGGGCTTATAATGGTGTACATGGAATGAGAACATGGATTATATGTATTTAACACATCCATCCTCTTTAAAAGCAAGTTATACAATTTATTCCAATTACCAAAGATTTTTTTCCATCACCTTCCTTTTCACAAGCCATACTTTTCTATAATACTCAACTTGTATTCTTTCTTGATTGATTCATGTAACACCTCTATTGAAATCACGAGACCTTTGTACAAGATCAAATATCAAATGATATATTAATTTTAAGTCATGTTGTTTGTGATCCTATGACATTTGAGAAAAGACATATTTGTGTGTATATGGACATTTTGTGATTTTGAACAATCTTGATTTCTTGAGCTTACAAGCCCTTAGCCTCCATCAACAACCAATTTTTCACTTTTTACATTTAATTGACTAGAAGTTGGGTTTTAAATTAACCACGATGTATTCTCATTGTTTGCCTACGTAACATCATTTCGCACAATATTATAAGTTTTCTTTACTAAGAAATGTGAGCCCTTCGCAAAGATCTTATGAATCATCTTATCCATAGAAATACTATGATGACCGTCTGACAATAGAGTCATGACTTGGTAATTAAGTTCCACAAACTATAGGGAAAGAGCTACAAAACCTACAATTAAAGGTTATAGTGAATCTTCACTACCATGTACTTCATTGTCTTCAGATTCATTATGCTTCATGCTTACCCCATTGTCACCTTATCGTATTGAAGACACATTCATAAAATCATCACGTTTAATCACATGAAACAATTAATCATGTGTATCAATCGAAATACACATCTCCAGTTGATCATCTTTGTAATTGTTTTTGTCATTCTAATCATTGTATTCATTAAGGTGTGCGTTGTCATCCACATAATCTTCATCATCATCTTAGACAAATGTACACTAGGGCTAGCACATCCAAAAGCATTATTAATGTTTTGCCTTGCACCTTTAATAGGAGAAATTGTAGATGGATCAAAGTTCTCCATTGATCTTTGTCTACTGGGGGGCAACAAAAACGTCATGGTGTTCAGAATCCCCATCTTTAATACCTTAGGTTCAACTTCCATCTACAACTTCTATACACATGTCCATACTATTTGGAGGTGGAAACTTGTGCACCATACAAAGAATGTTTTTTAATCACTACTTAATTTTAATAGGAACCATTGAATAATTCAATTCCACATTGCCAAAAAAAAGGGATATCTAAAGTTGATAGTCATTGTTGCATAGATTAAAATCCCTAATGCACAATATCTATCATCACTCTCAAAATATTAATTGGGGTCTATCGAATGATGTTCTTTGTGGACCATGACTTATGCAACCATTAATATAACAAATTATGAAGACAAACCTATTTGTCATTTGAATGCAACAAAACTTAACATCATCATCATACTAACAAAACTTAACAAGAAATAAAATGTCATTTCTAGAAATACTAAAAAAACATTGTGTAAATTTGTATTTGGAAAATTTTTTGAAATGCTATACGAATTTAAAAGTGGTGTTAGAAACAAGTTTTTAATAAGATGTTTTTTAAGTTCATTTTCAATTCAAGATAACAAACAATTTACTGTATCCTTGATAAAAAAAATACATTTTATTAAATTTTTGAATAAACTTCTACCGAACAAGACTTTTAGGAAGTTGCATTTTAAAAACAAAATATAATTATCAAAGTATTTCAAATTGAGAAAAATAGAATATGAGTAAAAATTTCAAATTGAGAAAAACAGTTATATATATATTTTTCATTTTTCAGGAAGATTTCTTTAATCATTTAGAATTAAGAAAAACTGCACAGAGTAAAAATAAATAAATTATAATTATAATAATAACAATAACAACAACAATTATAATAATAGAGAAATTTATAGATGAAAATTAAAAATGCATTTATAAGATAATAATAATATGGATTAACTATAAACAGAAAAATATTTTTTTAAGATTATTATTAATATTAACACAATTTATTCAAAATTGTCTTCCATTAAAAAGAAAATTAAAGTTAATTATAATATGAATAAACTTTACAGTGTTTTATTTTTTTAGCAAGTTGACACATCTTAAAAAACACAACAATCAATTTTTAAAGTAATCCTAAACAAAAAATAATAAGGTTTTTCTTTGGACCATTTTTTTTTCTTGTTTTCTTCTTTTAAATCACATTCTGCTGTCTTCATAAATAAATTAGGTTTTTTTTTTTGAAAGTTTAAATTAAGAGGCCTAAAGAAATAGGTTTGTATCATTTTTTTTCTTCCTTTGTTCTTTTGGCTCACGTTCTTGCATCTTCAACCAAAGAAAAAAAAAAAAACGAAGCCAGAAAACAAAAATACAACAATCATTCGTTTAAAGTATTTCCAAACAAAAAATAAATGAGATTTTTCTTGAAATTTTAAATCAAAGAAACCAGAAAATGAAAAGAAAAAACAATACATCATAATAAAAGTAACAAAAAAAACCAAAAAGTTAAATTAAAGAGAAAATGCTTATATTAGTATACAATAAGCTCATATGCCAAAACAATTGAGTGATATAAAATTATATATATATATAATATGGCCAAAACATTTTCTTGGTGCTGAAATTCTTTTTCAATCTACTTGCTTCTTAGAACCTTTTTTTTTTTTTTTGTCTTTTTGTTTTTGTTTTCAATTTGGAGAGAATACGTAATTTTTTTAGTATATTTTTTAATCAATAAACCGAGGGCCGAACGATTCCATTGGTAATGCTTTGCTTTTTTCCTTTTTTTATTTTTAATATTATTGAAAATCGTGTTGTGCTCACAACGCAGTTTATTTTTTAATAATTTTTATAAAAAAAAATATTAATTTTAAAAATGTAGATAATACTTCTTTAAAAAAATAAAAAATAGATTAATTTAATAACAAATAAATAAATTATTTTAAATATAATTTTTAAAAAATTTAAAAATTATATTCAAGTGTAAATAATTTAAATTACCTATATTATAAATATATATATATATATATATATATTTTTTATAAATTATATATTATAATTTATAAATAATTTGAATAATAAATTTATATAATTATATAATTTAATAGATTATAAATTATTTAAAAATTAATTTAAAAAATTAATTTTAATAAGTCAACGATATGAGATAGGGATTAAATTAATATTAAAGATATCCTAGTCAATTTCACAGCTACAATAATTCATATTATCAGAAAAGTGATCTGACCATTAAAAGGCCTGCATGACTCCGGCATCACCTCGATCCCCTTGAAACGAAGAAGAAGAAGAACACAGAAGACCTAAGAATCAGAGCAAGCAAGAACGAAGATGAGTGTAGCAGCGGCTACGAGCGAAAATTATGACAGAGCGAAAGAAGTCCAAGCCTTTGACGAATTGAGGATCGGAGTAAAAGGCCTGCTTGACTCCGGCATCACCTCCATCCCTCGTATCTTCCATCACCCTCCAGAAAACCTCCCAAATCCTAACCAAACCTGTAATTCCAACCTCGAAATCCCCGTCATCGACCTTTCCGGCGACCGGAAGGCCGTCGTCAACCAAATCCGGCGAGCTTGTGGAACAATCGGCTTCTTTCAGATCATCAACCACGGCATCCCGTCCAACATCCTCTCCAACCTCATCGCGTGCGTCAGATCCTTCCACGACCAACCGTCCGAACTCAAGGCCAAGTATTACAGCCGCGATTTCGAAACCAAAGTCTCGTTCTTCACCAATGGCGATCTGTTTCATTCCAACGCTGCGAGTTGGAGAGACACACTGGCGGTGCGTTCGCTAATATTTATTCTGTCCTTTTTCTCTGGTTCTTTTTTCTAGCCTTTTCGTTAAGTTTAGTTTAATTTTTTCATTTTCATTTCTAGTTTAGCTTCTCTTATTTTTTTTTCTTTTTAAATTCAGTTCACTTTATTTTTCTCTTTTATGTTTTATTTAGTTTAAGATTTTTTTTTTTGTTTATATTATGTTAGAATGTGTTTGGCAACTACAAAATTTTTTCTTGAGCAAACACTATTTTCTTAATAAAATATTTTTGAGAAAATGTTCCCGAATTGTTTTTAATGATTGTAAGGTTGAATATGAAAAATTTGGTAAAAATTAGTTATAGGTGGCTATTCTTCAAATTGAGATATAAACAAATTTTCTGAAAAAGTATAGGGCTTTTTACGTTTCTATATAATATTATAATAATACTGAGTATTTCAACTCTATACAAGTATTAGAATATTGATTACAAAAATAACAAAAAAAGTATAAAAGTCCGCCCGCAAATCGCGATAGTCCGACGAGCAACCCTTTGGTCGGTGAACATCACATTCTGACGGTTCTGACGAACACCACTCCGGCCGGTGAATAGCAACGGTTCTGACGAGCACCACTCCGGCCGGTGAATAGCAACGGTCCGGTGATCACCACTCTGGCCGATGAACATCAACGGTCCAGCGAATACTACTCCGGTTGATAACAACAACAATCCGGTGAGCATCACTTCGGCGAACACTAGGTTGTCGAATAACATTCTGGCGAGCACCAGGCTGGTGAATAACATTTCAGCGAGCACCACTCTAATGAACAACAACAGTTCCTCTCCTGCATTGTGAGCAAGAGAGCTGCAAAATCAAGAAAAAATATATAAAAGATTTTAAAAATTATATATTATTAGTATATATTATTTGTATATTATGTTTATATATTTCGTATATTATTTATATACAATATGTATGATTAATATTCGTATATTATCTATATATTATTAGTAAATTATCTGTACATTATTTGTATATATATATATATGTATATTATACGTATAAAATATATTATTTGTATATAACATATACATATACTAGCTAAGATTCTACTCTGGACTGCTGGTCTAATGCATCACCGTCGTCGTGGTTGCTTGCCTCACTGCTATCATTGTCGCCGTGGAAGCCACCAGAATTGATAGTAACTTGCTACTGTTCTTCTCGTCACAGCTGCCGAAAAATTTTGGGGAAGCAGATCCGAAAGGAGAAGAAGAGTAGATCTGAACGGCTGATTTGGAAGAAGAAGAAGAGTAGTTCTGACAAAGATTTGCATACCACCATGGAGATGAAGCACCAAGTGAAGGGTAGAAACGAGAAACAGAGCACCGGCGAGCAGATTTGAACAATGTAAAAAACACAGGAAAACAAAGATTTGTTCTATTAACTCATCTTGCTAGATCTTGATTATTTGCATCCATTGAAACGAAAAAACACAGGAAAACAATTACAAACACTAGCAACGGTGGTGCGAGCAGCAACGGTTGTGGAGAACAACTGTGGTGCGAGTAGCCGCAGTGGTGGAGTTCGCGAATGACAAATAGAACAGAGCAGCAACAACAGGTAGTGCGAGCAACAGCGATGGAGTTCGTAAAACCTATGTCACGAACAATGGCAGTGCGAGCAGCAAAAACGGTAGAGAGCTCACAACGAAGGTGAGGTTCAACGGCTCTCTGTTCCCTTTTATCGTCACGCGAGCGAGCAGATCTGAACAACAACGGTCATCAGTAAATGACAGTGAGCAACAAACAACATCAGTAGTGGTAGAACACCAATGCGCAGATTTGAACAGTAGCCATCATCGGTAAACGCCAACAAGTAGCAAATAGCAGCAGGAGCGACGGAACACTGGCGAGCAGATCTGAACAGTAGCGGTCATCAATAACAATCTGACACGATTAGGCGAATGAGAAACGGAGAGATCATTCAAACACAAACACACAACTTCTCATAAGGCTCAAAAACTCGACTACTGCAGGTTGTCGACGTTGTTGGATATAGACACACGATAGGATCTAGTTTTTGGATGCGGATGGAAGAAGAAAAAAGGATGGAAAGTGAGTTAAAGAACAAAAAAGTGAAAGGAGTAGCGCACAGGGTTAGCCTAGTGGCATGCTAACAGTAGTTGTAGCGTCAATGATGGCAACAAAGCATGGTGCAACAGTTTTAGCCAGCTAGGGCATTGGGAGAGTGAACAGAGAAACTGATAAAATTGTAAATATTTTTAAAAAACTGATATAAGTGAAAACATTTAAAAATGAATAAATATTTTTGATAATATTTTTTAAAAGTGGTATTTTCTGTAATTTCCTCGAAAATATAGGCTTGAGGTTTTTTTTTTAAAAAAAATTTCTTGCCAATTTGCTAACTAAACATAACAAAATTTAACTTTTCTTTTTTAAGAAAACTCATACTTTTCTTATAAAAATTTATATTTTCTCACCAAATATATTTATTGCAATTCATTCTATTTTAAATTCTCTTATCCTCTTTGTTTTTAAGTAACTTAAAGAGCCCATAACAAGATTTTAGTAAAAGCCATCAAACCTCATCAAGATGCATGATGAGATAAACAAATTTTGGAGAAAATGAACTTTTTTTTTTTTTAAGAAAAATCATATTTTTCTTATGAAAATTTATATTTTCTAACCAAATATATATATTGCAACTCATTCTATTTTAAAATCTCTTAAAAGCTGTTTTTTTTTTTTTAACTCAAAAAGCCCTTAACAAGATTTTAGTGAAAGCCATCAACCTCATCAACCTGCTTAGGTGCATGTTGAGATAAACAAACTTTCTAGAGGATTTAAACATGATTATATAACATTAAAACCAAGGAGAAATGGTTGAGAAACATATTTTTTACATTATATTTAAAGGTTATTAAATCTTTTTAATTATAACACTTACAATTGTATAGTTTCTAAGATATAGTTACATGATACAAGGCTAATAGAGACTTATCATTTAGATTTGTCTTTTCACCTTAACAAAATATAATATAAAAAATTAATGGGAATGACCCATTTATGTGCAAAAAATTAGTTATGGGGTCATCTCATGACCCATTTATGTATATATATATATTATTCAAAGATTAGTAAATATTAACATAAACAATTGTGAAATCTTTCTCAGCTGGGCTACGACGGCCGGAAGCTAGTAGGTGCTGATCGGCTTCCTGAGATTTGCCGAACCCAAGTGGTGGAGTGGGACCCACATATCACTGAGGTGGGGGAGAGGTTACTAGGATTACTATCAGAAGGATTAGGAGTCGAGGAAGACAGGTTGAAGAAGATAGGGTGCATGGAGGGTAGGGCAGTGGCAGCACATTATTACCCATACTGTCCGGAGCCTGATCGGACGATTGGGATTGTGTCCCATACGGATCCTGCGGTTATGGCAGTGGTGTTGCAAGATCAGATCGGAGGGTTGCAAGTGAAGAATGGAGACAGTTGGGTGGATGTTAAGCCAACTGACGGAGCTTTGGTAGTCAATGTTGGCGACATTTTACAGGTAAAAATTCTTTAAACATTATGTTGTTTGAATTTTATTTTAGAGTGTGTTTCCTTACTAGAATTTTTTTTTTTTAAATATTATTTTAAAAAAATTTAAAATTTTTTTTTTATTATTGTTTAGTTGGACATGAAAAAAATAATAAAAATTAGTTATAGATAGTTCTTTTTAATTAATATAATAAAACAATTTTATGAGAATTTTATTTTTTCACCTTTAAATAAAAAAAAAATTGTTCAGTTGATAAAATATTTAAAAAAAATTTCTCACTATTTTTATCAAACAAATATGGGAAAATCTGATTTTCTTAAGAAAATCAAAATTTTCTTAAGAAAATTATAATTTTTTCACCTACCAACAAGCAAAGGCATCGTCAGGAATGCCTGTACCAAAAAGGCCTATGTTATTATTTTTTTCAAAAAATATACATTTTTTAATTTTTTTAATATTTTATAATGGTTAAGATATAATATAATTATAAAAAATATAAAGTGATGTTAAAAGTACTGTAAATCGACTGAAAAAGAAATTATTATTTACTGTTGGATTTACACCAAAATCATGTAAATTTTACACGGAACATTTAGACATAATGAGTTAATTGGAGATGTCCTAATAATTGAGACCAGAGTCTGAGGTTCTTAGCTTCTTCCACGTTCCAAAGCACTGTAATATTTCTGTATGTTTTTTATTACCATGTTAAATATGTATTCTTAATTATTTTGTTTCAGATTCTATCAAATGATGAATACAAGAGTGTAGAGCATAGGGTGGTGGCGAACCGACGCCAAGACCCACGCGTTTCAGTTACTGCTTTCTTCAACCCCGGGAAAAGAGATGATCTATATGGGCCATTACCGGAGGTTACATCACCGGAGAAACCTGCACGTTACAGGCATTTCAATCATTCAGAGTTCAGGACAAAGCTCTTTGAGAAGAAGCTGGACGCCAAGTCTCTCATGAATCACTTCAAAAAGTAACGTAAAAGCTTTGATCAACTTGGAGAAATGGACTAGCTAGCTAGCTTGGTGTTTGTGTGGTCAATGGTTAATGGATAAAAAATCTATCTATGATCATGTTTTTGTTTGTATGAGAGTCATTTTGAGAGTTATTAGAATAATATCTTATATTTGTGGTATATGGGTAATTTAGACAATTAACATTTGGACGTAAGGCTATATAGATCAAGGTGTTGTCATTGTTAGATTATTCTTTATGCCACCCTAATAAACATTATTCTTTTCTTCTTTATTCTTTATTATCATGGTATCAAAGCAGGTTGATTTGGGTTTGATTCGGGACATCAAAGGCAAGAACCTTCCTCTTCTTTTGCTCATCACCACTACATCCCCATCACTATAGCTCCTGTTCTTTCTTCTTCTTTATCACTTCAATTCAGTGCAGTCGTCGTCGCCGCCCCTATTCTTTCTTCTTCTTTGTCATCCCAGTTCTGCGCAGTCGTCAGTGTTACCTTCGTTGCCCCTCTACCACTGTTGCTATGCAACGACTAGCACATCTCACCCCGAATCAATGAATACACCATTGCACAACGCCATCTTCAACGTCATTCCATTGTAACTGCAATAGATCCCCTTCGCTGTTGCATTACCAACTGTTTTCTGTTGTTTTCATCTTCTCTATTCCATTGCTGCTTCTTCTTCTTCCTCTTTGTCGTTTGTCATTGCTGCTCATGTTAGTTGGTCTCTACTGCTTGTGCTCACTATAGTCATGCTGCACATGCACCACTGCTCTATTCGTCTCTGTTATGTGCCGCTACATTTCTCCTTGCCACTTGCTGCAATCGTTTTGTAATACCCCAAAAGTCGATGAACCACTATGAAAATCTTGGATTTAATTAACATAAAATAAAATAATTAAAATAAATAAAAATTTCAAATTTATTCATAATAAAATAATACAAGGCTTATTAAACTTAGAATAATGTACAAATGTAGCATGAAATTCAAAAAACATGAAAATAACGATGAAAAACACGAACATAACACATGCCCCTCTAGTTATCGTGGTAATGTGTGAGAATCCACACTGAAACAAGGAAAAACACATTGTTATGGTTATCGTGGTAATACATAAAAATATAAGTTAAAACACTGCACAAAAACCCTAATATCATTTGTCTAATCCAACAATTGCACATTTCTTTCTGCGAACCAGTGTTGGCCGCTTCTTGTCGACCTTTGCTTTCATCCTCACATGTTCTGGACTAATCCTTCCCCATTTCATCTTTTCCCAATTGCCTCACAAGCCAAAACAAAAGAAAACTACATGTATAGTAGGGAGTTTAGACCGTAACATCATCACAGACGACCTACTAAGATAATATGTTAGTTCCAACACAAGATCCATATTTCTTTCATTGTTTTTTTCACACTGGTTAAGATTGTATTTGTTCCTACATCGAAACAGAACCATACAAAGAGACCCAAGAAGTCATTGTTGCAGTTTTGGTGGTCATCGCAAGGTTTTAGGCAAAAATAGTCAAGTATAAAGCTATCCTTCGTAGTAAATGCATGTTTTGTAGTATAGGGTTTGATGTACTAGAATGCCATAAACAGAAGAAAACGAGGGATGGAAGAACATGCACGAAAGCCACAATTTTCTGAAATCCACCCTAAATATTGTAGTAATCTACTGCGGTAGTAAAACAGACCTTTTTTGGTTACCACAGTAATGTAAAAAAGCATCAATTCCCTCTTGCTTATCTATTTTGGTTACCGCAGTAATGTGTCGTTTCCCTAATTCTTGCATCCTCACTTGTTCATTATAGTTATTGCAGTACTTCCTTATTCTACTAAGGTACACAGAGGTAGAACTACATGATACTCATCTATTATGACCTCTTTATACACACTATATGCCATATTAGTTAGGGAATCATGGAACTGTGACATAAAAATAATAGCACTTCAAATTCTAAAGAAATGGTTTTAATCTGTAAAGGTCAAGGATTCAAGAAGGTTGGAACAACGATATAAAGATTTGAAAAAACTAAACAACGTGACAGGTGGAAGTGATTATCCTACCCCCTAGTATCATCTAGGTTTTAAATACTGAACATGATATTTGTTTACATTGATTGAACACTTGGAAGCATGCTAGGGTACACTTGAATAATGTTTGAATGCTATGATTTTTTATGTTCGTGATGTATGCTGAATGACATGATCTGTATGAATCTATGTTGCTATTTATGCGCCTTCATAATATGTACTCATGTAACCATGTTTCTTACCTTATGAGATGATGAACATGCTGAATATAATTATATAACCATGCTTCTTACCATTTGAGACGATGAGCATGTTGAATGTATCTATGTAACCATATTTCTTAAACTTATGAGAGATGAGCATGCTGAGAATGATATGTGGTGTGAAAACTAAAATAACTTAACTTAAGAAGAAAACCACGTACCGGTGTCATGGTCCATAGGAGATCACTGCAGGTGTTCTCTTAGATAAGGAATGATGGGTGCCTCCCTAGTTCCTGAAAATGGAACTCTGGGTGTGTCCCTAGTTGTAATACCCGACAATTTTGTACAAAATTCAATAAACAAAATTAAATAAATTTGACTTTTACAGCATTTTTTAGAGTATAAACTATGTATAATCCAAGGAATAAAATAAAGTAGAAAAAATAAAATTATTAATAAATTTTGGTATCCAAAAACAAATAGAAATATATATATATATATATATATATATATATATATATA
>JAJIYU010002631.1:0-29619 GCA_030144865.1 Tinospora cordifolia | reverse complement strand
ATGGATTGATTCACTGAGCTGTGTAGCTCACCCCCCTTATTTTTCACAACAGGAAATTGATCAGGCTTGCGAGGGGATTGTTCCTTAGAAAGTTTTATGTAATTTAATGTACGGTAAATTGGCCCAAGTGAACTCTTATATTCTCAGTTTTAAATTTATTTTCTGCTGTAATAGAATATTGTACCTGAAATTGTTAAATGATCAAATGAAAAATCTACTTTATTTTGATGTTATTTTTGTACATAGACTAATGTACACAGGAACCCTAAAACATTTGGGTATAAGAAGAAGAAAATGTAGCACAGGCCCGTCTCCCGGGCATCCCAAGATTTTGATAAAAAAGAATTGAACCGTCAGATGACGTGGAAGATGGGACTCGGGAGGCGGGGTGTTACACGGGGTGTTACACACATGGATCGATTTTGCATAATATACATGATACAAAGTGTGGTGTACATGAGATCATTCTTCATGGTTTCTCATAGGTGTGGTGTACTTGATCATTTGCATGAGACATGAGATCATTTTACATGATTTCAAATAAGATAAATGTCCCATTGAGGTTGTATAAGGTGAGGGTGTATATGATCATGATGTTCCACCCATGTGGTTTGCACATGTTTAGGGGTGGCCATGCATTTATGGGTCGACATGAATTTAATAAAAATTCATATCTCATTATTCTCTAAGAATTAAGGACTTTAATATATATTTTTGTATTCATAATAAACTAATGCACATTTTCAAATCATCATTTGATTAGGGTGATCTTCATTTCATTTACTTTCCTGATTTAAACTTCACTGAAGGGTATTAGGCAAATAAAATCTTAAATTTTGGCCAATTGAGCTAATTTTTAGATATGTTTTATGGTTAATCAGTTCACATCATCTCATATCATTTCGAGTCGTTTTGGGTTCTTAAGGATCACTAAATGAGGATTTTGGACCTGCTAAATTTACCCTTGAAATGGACCCGATTTTATTTTTTACCCAAATTTCATCCAATTGATATTGATATTCTTATTTCATTAAGTACATGACTTAATTTATTAAATGTGGATTCAAAAGGGGTTTGCAAAGCAAATTCATATAATGAAGCTCACGCAATAAGAATTAAATAAAAAAAGAAAAATAATATCAAAAATTTTCTTTGGATTATTGGATGCACATTTTGACTTTCGAGGTTTCTTTTAAAATCAAAACTTGTTTTATTAACCTATTTGCAAGAAATATATAGAAGTTATAATTTTAAATTTTGTTCTTGGTTTTTTATTTTTGGTTTTTTGTTTGTTTGTTTCTAAAGATTGATCTAATTAAGTTAATTTTAGTTTGATGTAGGTATGGAAGTTGAAATGAAGGAGAAGCGATGGAGAAGATAGAAACAATTATATTTTTTGCAAGTCAAGTAGTTCCTTATAGTTTTTGGACAAACAATTTTCAAACATTTATATTGAAATTGTAAGTAATATGTTTATAAACATAATTTTTGTCATGACATATTACAAAATTTAATTATTTGATGCATATGAAATGCTTTTTGAGTTGGTAAAATCTATTGATTTTTTTTTTGTATTATTGAAATTAGGTATAATTATAATATGTTATTAAATATTCAACTAGAAATTATTATAATTACATTTTTTTTCACTGCACATGTAGTGAAATCATAACATTATTATACAAATTCATGACATGTATATTATGTCATTAAATCGAAAGATTGCATATAATTTTATGGCATGTGCTACATGTTATATTTTAAGATCGGTATACTATTTTACAACATGTGAAAAAGTCGTTAAAAATGATTTAATAGCATATGACATAAGTTGTTATATTTTAAATATGCGTAGAAAACCGTTTTAATGACATATTATATGTGTTGTAGAAAGCGAAATTATGCTCTTAATACTTAAAGACTACCTCGATTTCCCCATGCGGTGAAAATGTTTTTACGGCTTATTGTGCAGTTTGTTAAAGTATGTTTTGATTGATGATGATGATGTATCATTTATGGTGTTATCTACTCCTTGAATGTTCTGAGCTTTTGTTTAAGAATCAATAAAGAGGAGCCATGCATTTTGGGAGCTATCCTATCTTTTCTCCCAATTGAAATATGGCTGGCTTTATCTTTGGCATGAAGCTGATAATGCGCAGTCATGTGGCCATCAGAACAATGCTTCTTTCTTTCTTTCTTTCTTTCTTTTTTTTTTTTTTTTCAGAAAAATCTTAAGTAGTGTTTGGGGAAGAAATTTTTTTTCTTGATATTTTAGGTGGACGAGCTTATTGGTGGGCATGTATACCTCTTTATTGAAATTTGAAAATTTGAGTAACTATATCTCTCTCTCTTGTAAATAAATATAACATTTTTTTTAAAGTAAGATGGAGACTATATAATTAGTTCATAATTTTTTTTCTCTCTACGTTACCATTCAATAAACAATATTTATACTGTACATATAAAATATATTTGATCTAACTTATTGATATAAACACAGAAGAACTTTCTTTTGTTTTTTGTTTTTTTTCATTTTTCCTTTTTAATAAAAAAGATTTTATAATAGCTAGTCGATGGAGTTTCTAATTTGGAACATGGACCAGTAATTAAAAGAAAAAAACATTATACATTTGGTCCATCAATTCAAATAATTTATTTCATTCATAGTAACTTGCTTAAGCATAACTGCATTGGAACAATCAATGCTACTAAATATATTTGGTAATAGCTTTAATGGTGGCCACCACCATGGTGGCTTCGTGGTGTTGATGGCCCAGATGGAGGAGGGTTTCCTTTAGGTAGTTCTTCAAAGCCCAACACTGTTAATGGGGGGATTGATTGGCGTTGATGGTGCAGATGGAGGCGTTGGTTGTCCTTTGGGTAGTTCTTCAAAGTCCAATGCTGTTGACACTCCATGGTGGCTTGGTGGTGTTGATGGACCAGATGGAGGAGGGTTTCCTTTAGGTAGCTCTTCAAAGTCCAACATTGCTATTGGGGGGTTGATTGGCACTGATAGTATAGATGGAGGAGTTGGTCGTCCTTTCGGTAGTTTTTCAAAGTCTAATGTTGTTGACACTCTACGATGGCTGGGTGGTGTTGATGGACCAGATGGAGAAGGGTTTCCTTTAGGTAGTTCTTCAAAGTCCAACATTGCTATTGGGGGATTGATTGGCACTGATAGTGCAGATGGAGGAGTTGGTTGTCCTTTCGGTAGTTTTTCGAAGTCTAATGTTGTTGATATTTCATGGTGGCTTGGTGGTATTGATGGACCAGATGGAGGAGGGTTTCCTTTAGGCAGTTCTTCAAAGTCCAACATTGCTATTGGGGGATTGATTGGCACTGATAGTATAGATGGAGGAGTTGGTTCTCCTTTCGATAGTTTTTCAAAGTCTAATGTTGTTGACACTCTACGATGGTTGGGTGGCGTTGATGGACCAGATGGAGGAGGGTTTCCTTTAGATAGTTCTTCAAAGTCCAACATTGCTATTGGGGGGTTGATTGGCACTGATAGTGTAGATGGAGGAGTTGGTTGTCCTTTCGATAGTCTTTCGAAGTCTAATGTTGTTGATATTTCATGGTGGCTTGGTGGTGTTGATGGACCAGATGGAGGAGGGCTTCCTTTAGGTAGTTCTTCAAAGTCCAACATTGCTATTGGGGGGTTGATTGGCACTGATAGTATAGATGGAGGAGTTGGTCGTCCTTTCGGTAGTTTTTCAAAGTTTAATGTTGTTGATATTTCATAGTGGCTTGGTGGTGTTGATGGCCCAGGTATAGGACAATTTCCTCCAGATAGTTCTTCAAAGTTCAATGTTTTTGATACTTCATGGTGGCTTGGTGGTGTTGATGGCCCAGGTATAGGACAATTTCCTCCAACTGTTGTTACTGGTGGGTCACTTGGGGTGGATGGCCTTGATGGAGGAGTTGATTCTTTAGGTGCTTGGTCGAAAGTAGAGTTCAATATTGGAACCTCTACATTCACATTTCTCGGCATCATTCTTGTGGCCCAACAACTTGGGAAGAATACCACAAATGAAAATACAAAGAAAAACATTGAGATGCACAAAGGTCTCAACATCTTTGATTTTCTTTCTATCCCTCTTTATTTCTATTGTGTTCAAACCTCAAATAAGGTCGGGATGACAAAAATGCTAGCAAAGCATTGTATTTATATAGTGATTCTTGTAAAAAATTGGTGAATCTAAAATAACTCTTGATATTTTCCATAAAGGGATGAAACAGTTGTAAGAAACTGATGAATCTAAACACTTGATCTTTTAATTAAAGAGGTGTCAAATAAAATTTAATGTTAAAATCTTTTCAGATTTTGTTTTGGGGAATTCTTTTTTTGGATTCTCTAGTTTGATCCATTGCCATATTTGACCTTTTATTATTGAAAATATAGAGTGTAATGAATTTGAAAAGGGAGCTTAATGATAAATAAATTATTTTTATTTTAATCAATTTTATACTTTAATGATTAGAAAAAAAAAGTAATGTGTAAAAGTTAATGGAATTTTAGAATATTGTAAAACCATAATCATAAGGACAAAGCATGAACAAAATTGAAAGCTACGACATTGGAAAAAAAGCAGAAAATCATAGTGAGGCAAGTAGTTCACAAGTATAATACTGATAATCGAAACATCAAGAGAGACCGTGATGCACTACAAGGAAAAATACTTTCAACGACTTATTTTTAACGACATGTAATTATTAAAGCTGTTAAAACATGTTTACAATGACTTATTCATCAAACGAGCCATTAAAACTACGTAAAGCTTCATATTTTATGACATGCCTCTAAGAATGCCATTTAAAGTAGTTTATTACGATGTATAAAACATGTATTATAATGTTGTGTTCGTTATATGAAATAACAACTTGTCGCACAAGCTGTTAAAAGTATGATTCTTTTTTCATCCAAACAACACATTCACGACATGTGGTGAAATGTTGTGCTCATGTAGTTACAACAGCTTCTGGGCTATGTTGTAAATTTTTTAAAAAATGCGCACATCTCATTTCCACTGATTCTACTCGACGACGATAGTTTGAAGCTCACCCTCTCTTCATCACTCCTTCATCATTGCCAACCGCAGATGTCTCAGAAGGGGTAGAAGCGGTGAGGAAATAGGGCATAACTTAATGAAATTGGTCATTCTCTCAAACTTGATTGCTTTTTACTAAACTTGTTTACCCTTCCACCATAAACGCTTCTCTTATTTCTTTAATCTTCAATCTTCTTATGGTGTTAACGCTAAACGAGTCACTCATTTCTCTTTCTCGGATTCTTGTCTTTTTCAACCTTCATCTTCATGAGCAAAGGAAGCAGAGAGAGCCATTGTGAGGCACGATGCTTTTTTTCTTTGGTATTTTGGTGATGTATTTTTTTGGGGTAAACGTGAAACCCCTAGCTCAAGTTATTTAACAACTTATCAAGTAATGGTGCATAAATTTCATTCTGCACCATCACCACCAAGACTTTGAGACTCGTAGATTATCCTAGAAAGAGAAGCGTTTCTTAATGATCTCTTTTCATCGATTGCACACTCATTCAACTTGCTTTTGATCTCTTTAATAAATTTATCTTCTCAGTTACAAATTCTAAAGGAACAACAATGGCGAACGTTGACATTATAGATGCAGAGTCCTTTGCCTTCCAAGCTGAGATCGACCAGCGTCTCAGCCTCATCATCTATACAATCCATAGCAACAAAAAGATTTGTGTCCTAGAGCTCGTTAGCAGTGCAATTCTTCATGATGTTAGCAGATTCATCAGACTTGGTAGGTAGGTCGTACTTAACTTAGTTGTTGATTGTGTTACCAATTTTGGAGTCGTACAAACTTTAAAATGTTTTAACTGTTTTTGCAGAATGTCTCTGCTTTTATGTCCACCTAGTTTTGGGAAAACCACTTTGCCCTTAGGTTTGGATGATAAGTTTGATTCAAAACTACGGATAACTGTTGAACTTATCTCTTGTGGTTTCATAGTATTATGATGCTGTTGTGCACAATAGAGGTGAAATCTAATCAAAGAAAGTGTATACACCAAATAATCGACAATCCAAATGAATGCAAATCAACTCAAATGTAAGAACACACAGATTTAATGTGGTTTGGCATATCACTTACATCCATGGGAGATGAGAAATAATCTACGATGGGAGAATGCAAATATATTACAACTTATAATCGAATCTATTCAAATCCCCTCACACAAAGTACTTTCACACAAAACCCTATTTCTCACTTCTACTTCTCACATACCCCAATATGGATTTATATAAGACAGAAGTCCTAAATAGCTTCCAATTTCTAATTAATTTTCAAATACAAAATTAACTAGATTGTTAATATCAACTAGGAAACTAATACAAAAGGAAATTGTTTCTAATTAGAATTTCACATTGAATGGTTTAAAGTCACCCAATATCTAACAATCTCTACCTTGGCGAGAACCACTTCAATCATGTCAACATATTCTCATCTACATGTTTGCTTGAAGGCGCTCATCTGTGAATAAAATCCTTATGAGTGATAGGTCTATCACTTATACCATCTGTAACAACTGGTTCCCCATATGCTACTATATTAGCAAAATTCACAAATCTTCGATTCTTTGTCCCTTAGCCAAAACTGATTTTGATTGTTGTTGGGACTCGCATACAGGATCATTATCAACCGTGCCAGCTCCACTAAAACTGTATTTCCCTACAAAAAATACAAGTTATTTTTTTAATTTCCTTTATCACCACCAATACACCTCGCACAATCTTCAAAACACCTACTTCAATGTTGACCTTGAAGCATTGTGATTCAACTGCACCCACAAAGATGATATTTTTCTTCAAATTTGGCACATAACATACTTAAGTCAAATGTCTTGTAACACACCACCTCTCATGCCCAAGTCCACATCATCTGACGGTATCTTACTTTGGGCCACTTGGGAGGTGGGCCCGTGTTATGTTATCCTTATTCCATTTCTTTTTCATGAGATACCCTGTGCACATTAATCTATGTATAAAATAATTCATAATATCATAAATAAATAGAAGCCTTTATTTATTTATTAAAAAATTTCAAGTACTTGTACATTTATTCAATACAGCGGAAAATAATTTCAAAACGTAAAGAAATAAATTGGTCCCACATGCCCTACAATAAATTCGAAATAAAAATTTTCTAATATCTCCCAATGGCTTGTCTACTTTAATTTTTTGAAATGTGAAAAATAAGGGATGAGCTATAAAACCTAGTGAATTATCCAAATATTTAATTCATTATTTCAATAAAATAAAACATGCATAGTAACCACTTACAAATAATTAAATGATTCAACCAATTTTTTATTTTTTGTTAACGTTAAAGATCGAAAGGATATCCCCCAATATTCCATCCCTAGGGAAAGAGTTATTATACTGAGCTCAGATTCATTGGAGTGAGGAAGGATCAAATCCAAACCCTTTATTTCCTCACAACTCCTGTTTGAAATGCTCAAGGTGCAAATTCGACCCTGTGCCGATACGTGGTTAAAATCACTATTTAATTTTTTATAAATTGTAAGAGCATTACAAATAACTATAAAATAACAATTTAAACATTCCAACAGCATAAGATTACACCATAGATCAACATTTAAAATAAAATAAGAAAATTGACTTTCAATTTTTAATGTAGAAGATCGTACAAGACGTAATTACAGAGCATACTTTCTTAAAATAAGAAAAATGACTTTCAAGATGTAGAAGATAGTACAAGACACAACTACAAAGTATACTCTCTCAGTCATGAACAATATAATATTTTAATTAAATTAATTAAAAGATATTTAAAAGAAAATAAGCTAACCACACAAGCAAACATTATTTGAATCAAAATAATAAATTAAAAGATGAGAGTCATTTCACATCGAGATCGCTTCCTAAATTCTTTTCAGATTTTTTTGCCAAGATCTGTGTAGCACTTCGTTGCTACTACTTTGCAGGCTGTTTAGAATAACTTTAAGAGAAAATGAGCCAAATATGCCAAAAAGGAGGCAGAGAGAAAGCAAGAAGGAGTATTATTCTTGTTGTTACTGAAATAAATGAAATGAGGGGGAGAGGGAGGTTTATATAGAGTCTTCGGGGGTTAGCTTCATAAGATTTTACTTTTTTAATGCAGCAAACTTCCATTTTTGTTTAGTTGGGGTGGCTAAGGGTTTGAAATTTAAATTTTAGGAGTTTTTTTTGTATTTTTTCAGAATTTTTGGGTATTTTTTTCAATTTTTTTGCATTTTTTGCATAAAACCTTTTTTTATTAATTTTTTTTAAATAGGCGCATGGGCCATGCGCGAATTCCCGCTTGCGGCCTGTGCGCATATTCTATGTGGTGCATGGGCTATATATGTATTATATCCACTATGATCATACTTATATATATGTATATAAATTACATTACCCATACACATGATTATATATTAAAAATTACAAGGCTTCTTCATTAAACATTTTATTAAACAATATATATATACTTATCCATTATTAAATATGTATTCATATATTAACACCTACATATATTACATAACTATCTATAACAACTCGTAATTTTTATGACACATAAATTAATTTAAATAAAGGTAAATATGTATAAATACACATATTTATACATATTACTCACATATATACGTGTTAATTTCACACAAGTATTAATAATACAAGTTACGTGTATAAATTAGTTAAATTAAATTATTTATAAAATGTAATTTATAAAGAGGATTGAAATAATTAATTAATTAATTAAATTTGGGTGATTTAATAATAGTAATAATTATAATAGGAATAATAGGATTATTATTATTATTATAATTATTATTATTATTATTATTATTATTATTATTATTATTATAGAATTAATAATGGATATATACAGATCAATGGTGTGGGTGAATTGATGGAATTAGGAAAATATATGGAAATAAGTTATAATACCATATAAGGAATAATTACATAAGTTATACCTTGGATTTTATTTCACTTGCTTTGTTGTATAGTGTGAAATGACTTGAAAAAAAAATACAAAATAAAAGTGATTTGCTGTACGTGGTTGGGGAAGGAAAAAAAATCAAAACAAGGAAATGACAAAAGAAAGAAAAGAAAGTCAAGAGGAAGGAATGAAGCTCATAAAGTTGATTGGCTATTAGATATAATGGTATGGGGAGGTGGGAGCATTTCCCTCAATTCATTTGACTTTCTTTTATTTTCCAATTCTAGAACGCCTATTTCAAATTGCAGAACGAGAACAGAAAGAAAAACAAAAGGGGAAAAGCTAATTTTTCGCCAGATTCGACGCATAGGTAAGTGATTTTCTCTAATTCTAGTTATAAAGTGCTAATTAAGCCTTATACTACAATCCTATAAGTGTAATTTTTACTGTGTAGTGTTTTATACCTGTACCAAAAAATTAGATATTTTTTCACAGTGAGTAAAACTTAGTAAAAGTTATAATAAAAAATTCCTCGTGATAAGTAGATCCCAAATATATAATTAGTTTTCATTTGTTTATACCTAAAGTTTTATACCTAAAGTTTTATAACCTTTTGGATAGGATTTTGATGGTGTTAAACCCTAATAAAACATTGATTTAAAATTTGTTTTACTTCGCATGTTTTCTACATATGATGGCTGTATAGCACCATAAGTTAGATTATTCACTGAGCTTGTTGTTTGCTCACTCCACTTTTAATTATTTTCTCCAGGTTCTGACAGGAAAGGAATGTGAAGATGTGATATTAGTATTTATTTTCTTTTGAAGTTTATAGTATATGAAAAATGTAAAAATTAGAACAAATTATGTTAGATTACTATTTTGGGAAATGAATATAAATGTGTTATCTTCTGAATGTATGATCACAACAAATTATGGATTTTGTGGATGTATGGTTATCTGGATGAAGAAAAAAAATGTGGTTTTGTATATTGATTGTGATTATCAAGTGTTTTAAAATTGGTGACATGTTATATTTTTAGAGGAGACTCTGTGAAAATTTTTATGAAATTGGGTGATTTGATTGGGAAGGCTTACAGGATTTTCTGACATGTTAGGGTTTTGACATATTTGAGAACTTTGTGCCAATTGTGACGTCGCCTTAGAAGGAGTCATGACAATAGTGGTATCAGAGCCACTTCGGGGGGTACTAGAGGTGTGATAGTCCTATATCGGCTGTGTACTGGAGTGTTATTGGGCTAATAAGTATGGGGACAATATCGTCACAGCGGGCTCTGTCATTGCCTTGTGTTATCAAAGTCTTAGTTTTACGAGCCTTAGGGAGTTACCATAGTTTGCACTGATTGGTATTGTGGATGGGTGTGTGCGTGCTATATGCTGGCTATGTACTGAGTTGGTTTGTTTGCCTATGAACCTACTCGGTTTATAGAATGTCGAACCGACCAGGACCTAGTGAGCGACTTCTAGCATGGGTTGATGCCATTCTGGACGCTATTTGTCACAGACATGAACAACTGCGTGCGCTGTTGATTCGCCTAGAAGCTCTGCTGAATCATGTATTGCATCTATTGGAGCTAGAGCAGTTTGAAAATGCCGGGGAAGTAGCAGCAATTCCCATAGCAGTTGCTGCAGTACATAGCAGTAGCACATCTAGTGTAAATATTAACAAGAAAAGGAAGAGGGAAGCGGAACCCTCAATGAGAAAAGACAAACAAGCAAAACAAATCTGTAATAGCTATGGGCAGTCGTTAGAGTAATTGTAGTAAGGAGAAAATCTCTTTTTGTTGTACATAAGGTAGTAATAATAACCTAAGTTATGAATGTATTTTGGGGTATAAATAAGGAAGGAAAGGTAAAACACTGAAGGGGAACAATGGTGGGTCATTCTGTGATGTATAAATTAACTATGGTTAAATGAAGTATTAGTTGAGTTTCAAGTGTTTATATTTCTATTAATTTCTTCATATGATGGTAAATGGATATGTATCATGAATGTAGATTTTGTGTGTGTAGCTAGATCTAGATTATAAAATTACTAGTGTTATTTAATGCAATTCTTTTCTTTTATGAATGATTAGATTAAAGAAAAGAAGGCAAGGGAATTATGGATCCTCATGAGGAACGGTTTAAGAAGTCTGAGGAGATGGCACTGATGCAACAACATAGTACCACCCAACTAACAGAGATGATGGCTAATATTAGAGAAGAGTTGCAGAGGCTTAATGCATCAGAAGTTCCTAAAGTTGGTGTCAATAGCGTTGGGGTTCATGAAGTAGTACCTACTGTTGCAACAGAAACTCCAGTACCAATAGACAGACGTGATGAAAAAAAAAAGAAAAGATATAATAAGGTAATGAAATCTTTTAAAATGAGAAAACCTTCAACATTCACAGGAGGTTTGGTGTTGGAAGTTGCAGAAAATTGGTTGATGAGGATAAAAACTATATTTGATGATATGCAAGTGGGGGATCAGGACAAATTGAGATTAGCTACCTTTAAACTCACCAAGGATGTAGAGTGATGGTGGAAGTCTATAGGTAGACGACATTTAGGTGAAGTTTTTTGGGAAAAATTTAAAGAGATGTTCTATGAGTGCTTTTTCCACCAGCTAAGAAAGATAAGCGAAGGGATCAATTTGTTCATTTGAAGCAGGGGAATATGATAGTTCGAGAATATGAACATGAACTTACTCAACTGTCTTTATTTGCACCAGAGCTAGTGGCTACTGATAATTGACGAATGAAGAAGCTTCGTGATGGGTTCTGTGACATCATATGTAAGGGATTGGCACTAGCTAAGGTAAAGACGTATGTGAATGCCATTAATCAGGCTTTGGACTTTGAGAGGGTTGAAACTGTAAATCAAGAAGCTGCATTACGTACTTTCCTGTTATCATCCGGGCAAAATGTAGCATTTCAGGGGAAAAACAAATCCAGGTGGAACAAAAACCAATCTGAAGGAAATAAAAGATTTCGTATGGGAGAAGTATCTAGTAGGATTGGAACATCTGCCACACCAGTGATATCAGTTCCAACTGCAGGTTTCAGGGGACAACAATTTATGGGGAGGTCTCAGAGTCAGAGTTCCTTAGTTGGGTCGCCAGTACCATTACGACGACCAGGTGGCAGAGGATAGAGTGGAATGTCAGTGCCCAGGGTGTAGTCACAAACATGGTATTTTACTCCTCCTTCATCTATTCTTGCTTCCAGTGTAGGCAAAAAGGGCATAAAAAATGAATGTCCATTTCGAACACCACAAAAGGGATTGATAGCTTCATCCTAAATGACTTTAGCACTTCCAAGAGAGCAAGCTAAAGTAGTGAATGAACTTGATACCGAGGCCAGCATTAATCTAATTGAAGGTATGATCAACATTTGTGACATTATGATGAATGTCTTAATTGATGCTGGATCCACATTATCATTTATTTCTGGTAGCATGGTATATAGATTGAGACTTACTCATGTTAGAACTAGTACACCTTTGATATTGAGTACAACTGCCGGAGAAAGGATTTATCCTAATATGATATGTGAGAAATGTGTTGTTAAATATGAAGGATATGAAATATATGTTGATTTAAGAGTGCTAGAGAGTTCTTGGAGTTTGATGCCATACTAGGTATGGATTGGCTTACAACTTATCATGCTTATCTTGGTTGTTTTGCTAAGAGAGTAGTTTTTCAGATTTCAAGATAACCTTCTTTTGTTTATAGAAGCATGGATACCTCGAAAGTTACTGATGAGGAAACACAATGGTTAGCTGGTATAAAGACAGTGGATGAAAAGGAATGGAAGATTCAATTATTAGAAATTCTTGTAGTAAATAAATTTCTAGATGTATTTCCTGAAGACTTACCTGGAATACCTCCTAAAAGGGAGATTGATTTTATTATTGAGTTGATGCCTGGAACTAAACCCATCTCTATTCCACCTTATCGTATGCCCCCAAAGGAATTACAAGAACTTAAGGTGCAGCTTGAAGAATTGTTGAGTAAAGGGTTTATTACGCCAAGTATGTCACCTTGGGGAACACCTGTGTTGTTTGTGAAGAAGAAAGACGGGAGTCTACGACTATGTATAGGCTATCGTCAGTTAAATAGGGTGACTTTAAAAAATAAATACCCACTTCCTCGAATTGATGATTTATTTGATTAGCTAATTGGAGCCAAATATTTCCTAAAGATTGACCTGAGATCAAGGTATCATCAATTGAGAATCAAAGAAGAGGGATTCCCAAGATAGCTTTTCGAATAAGGTATGTACATTACAAATTTTTGGTTATGCCATTTGGGTTAACCAATGCACCTGCTATGTTTATGGATTTTATGCAAAGGGTGTTTAAACCATATCTTGATCACTTCGTCATTATCCTCATTGATGATATTCGTATTTATTCCATGACTCAGGAGGAGCATGAACAACATCTCAGGACTACTTTACAAACCCTGAGAGAACACATATTGTATGCAAAGTTTAGTAAATGTAAGTTTTGGATAGATGAAATGAAGGTTTTAGGTCATGTAGTAAGTGTAGAGGGTGTCTCTGTAGATTCTTCAAAGGTTAAAGCTATTATCAACTGGCCAAGACCAACCACAGTGACTGAAATTTGAAGTTTTTTGGGTTTAGCTAGATATTACAAGAAATTTGTGGAGGGTTTTTCTAAATTAGCTACTCTACTAACTAGGCTAATTAAGAAGACTGTGGCCTTTGTGTGGACTGATGAATGTGAAGAAGCTTTTATTGCTTTGAAGAGGAAGCTAACTATTGCAACTGTACTAGTACTTCCAGAGCCTGGGAAGGAACTAGTCATTTATACTGATGCATCACATTCACATTTGGGGTGTGTTTTGATGCAAGAGGGTAGAGTAATAGCTTATGCATCTAGGCAATTAAAGGTGCATGAGAAGAATTACCCAGTACATGATCTAGAATTAGCTACAATGGTGTTTGCTTTGAAAATCTGGAGACATTATCTCTATAGTGAGAAGTTCACATTATACTCTAATCATAAAAGTCTGAAGTACTTGTTTGATAAAAAAGAGTTGAATATGAGGCAACACAGATGGTTAGAATTTCTTAAAGATTATGATTTTAATCTTTAGTATTACCCTGCAAAAGCTAATGTTGTTGTTGATGCATTGAGCAGGAAGCCAATTGAAGTTGGAATTGTGGCTTGTCAAATGGCTCATGAATGGCGGATGTTAGAATGGGCTACAGTCATGGGTACGTTTTCTGTTGATGTTTCATTGGGCATATGTGCTCAAATGCGAATGAGGTTGACAGATGTTCAACGTCAAAAAATTAAGGAATTGCAGCAACATGATCTAGATTTTGGGATGTATGATTCTTGGGCTAATAGTTCTGATCGAAATAATTGGCATCGAGATTTTGATGGTATCTTATGATTCCAAGGGAGGATATGGGAACCAGTTCACCAAGAGCTTAGGACTGAGTTACTTCAGGATGCACACAGATCACAGTTCATTATTCATCCAAGGGTGACCAAGATGTACCATGATATAAAAAGAATAGTGTGGTAGCATGGAATGAAAAAGGATATAGCTAAATATGTACAGAAATGTGGAGTGTGTCAGTAGGTAAAGGCTGAACATCAGAGGCCTGAAGGGCATATATAACCATTATCCATTCCAGAATGGAAATGGGAGCATATCACGATGGATTTTATTGTTAGGTTACGATGGACTCCAGGTAGATATGATGCCATCTGGGTAATTGTTGATAGGTTGACAAAATCTGCCCATTTTCTTCTAGTGAACATCAAAGACTCTGTAGGCAAACTGAGCAAGTTGTATATGTGAGGGATAGTGAGACTACATGGGGTACCTGTATCTATTGTGTCAGATCGAGATATGAGGTTTACTTCGAGGTTTTGCTAGTCATTGCAAACTTGGTTAGGGACTTGCATTTGTCTCAGTACCGCATTTCATCCTCAGTCTAATTGACAGTCTAAACGAGTCATTCAGATGCTTGAGGACATGCTCAAGGCTTGTATTTTGGAGGTTGGTGGGAACTGGAATGAGTATCTTTATTTGTGTGAGTTTGCTTATAATAACAGTTATCAGGCTAATATTGGTATGACACCATTTGAGGTTTTTTATGGTAGACCTTGTAGATCTCCAATGTGTTGGTATGAGGTTGGAGAATCACAATTACCAGGGCCCGAGGTTATTGCAGATCACACAAAGAAGATTAAGCAGGTTAGGCAGAAACTTAGAGCAGCTCAAGATCACCATAAAAGCTATTTTGATAATCGACATAGACCATTGGAGTTTGCAGTTGGTGATCAGGTCTTGTTGAAGCTTTCACCACAAAAGGGTCAGATGAGATTTGAGGTGAAGGGAAAATTAGCTCCACGCTTTATAGGACCATTTGAAATTCTAGAGAGAGTTAGTCCCTTAGCTTACAAGCTTGCTCTACCACCTCAGTTAGCTAGTGTTCATAATGTGTTTCATGTATCTATGTCACGAAAGTATTATCTCGATCCGACACATGTTTTAGATTTGACTCAGTTACAAGTTGGGGAGGATACTAGCTATGAAGAGAGAAGAAGTTTCGCTGGTTAGAATCAAATGACAATTCCAAGATAATGAGGAGCAAACCTGGGTGGGAGCGTGAGGATATGACGCGAGAGCAGTTCCCATATCTCTTCACTACTTGAGGTATGTTATTCTTCTTTTAAATTTCGAGGACAGAATTCTTTAAGTTGGAAAGATTGTATCAACCTGTAATTTTTATGACACATAAATTAATTTAAATAAAGGTAAATGTGCATAAATACACATATTTGTACGGACTACTCGTGTACATATGTGTTAATTTTACACAGATATTAATAATACAAGTTACGCATATAAATTAGTTAAATTAAATCATTTATAAAATGAATTTTATAAAGAGGATTAAAAATTAAGTAATTAATTAAATTTGGGTGATTTAATAATAGTAATAATTATAATAGAAATAATAGGAATATTATTATTATTATTATTATTATAGAATTAATAATGGATATATACATATCAATGGTGTGGGTGAATTGATGGAATTAGGAAAATATATGATAATAAGTTATAATACCATATAAAGAATAATTACATAAGTTATACCTTTGATTTTAATTTCACTTGTTTTGTTGTGTAGTGTGAAGTGACTTGGAAAAAAAAATACAAAATAAAAGTAATTTGCAGTACGTGGTTGGGGAAGGGAAAAAAACCTAAACAAGGAAAAAGACAAAAGAAAGAAAAGAAAGTCAAGAGGAAGGAATGAAGCTCTTGAAGTTGATTGGCTATTGGATATATAATGGTATGGGGCGGTCGGAGCATTTCCTTCAATTCATTCAACTTTCTTTTATTTTCCAATTCCAGAATGCCCATTTCAAATTGTAGAACGAGAACAAAAAGAAGAACAAAAGGGAAAAAGCTGATTTTTTGCCAGATTCAACGCATAGGTAAGTGATTTTCTCTGATTCTAATTGCTAAAATGCTAATTAAGTCTTATACTACAATCCTATAAGTGTAATTTATATTGTGGATAATGTTTTATACCTATACCCAAAAGTTATGTATTTTTTCACAGTAAGTAAAACTTAGTACAAGTTATACTAAAATACTCCTGGTGATAAGTAGATCCCAAATATATAGTTAGTTTTCATTTGTTTATCCTGTATATTTTAAAATAAATACCCAAAGTTTTATAACCTTTGGATTAGCTTTTGATGGTGTTAAACTCGAATAAAACCTTGATTGAAACCCATAAGAATGTAGAGAATGAAAATACGTACCATTGACACCAAATTCATGAATTTAGGATATCAATTAAAATTTTGGTGAGCGATTTGATCAATAGGGTTGTTTATCAAAAATTAAAAATTTAGTAAAAATATAATTAAAAAGCTTATTTTTGATATTTTCTGCTATAGAATTATTTTATATGAGCAAAAAAATATATTAAAGATTATTAAGCATATTCGAGTTAATGTGCACCAATAGGTGGAGATAAATGAATATATTAGGTCAAATATGAGTTGTAAATACATGAAAAATGATTTATAAAATAAATTTAAATGAATTGAATTTGATTTGATGTATATGAAATGATTGTTGGTAACAAGCTTATATTGATGTTGTGGAGAGAAAGTGGTATTGAATATTAAGAATTAATTGGGCATAGAATTTTGGTGAGTAATCTTTACTTATGGTGTTATATTTGACATTGATATTATATTAAAATATTTGATTTTATTTAAATAGAATGATATATTGCCATTCATGCTTATTTGAATTCCATGAAATGATTTTGATGCATTGTGGCAATTCAATTACATACCTAAATAGCTTATTGACATGACAACATTTCTATTAGTCATAATCTCAGGGAACAGACTCACAAGATCGACCGTTGTGGTAATCTTGGTTGGTGCATTCCAGTTACGAGATAAATGAAATAGAAATGAATAAATAATTAGATAACTAGAGGTCCAGTGCACTCCTCATTTGTGCAGTGAGAAGTAGATTCGCTCTGTTATCTAGAAGGAGAGAGATGGTTCATGTTTTAAAAAAAAAGTGCATGTTATTGAAATTGAATGCATGTTCACGCATTACATTATGCATGTATGTATGTTTATTTGATTCTGCAAGTGATTTGAAATTTGTTTTACTTCGCATGTTTTCTACATATGATTATTGTATAGCACCATAAGTTAGGTTATTCATTGAGCTTATTGTTTGCTCACTCCCCTCTTAATCATTTTCTCTAGGTTCTGACAAGAAAGGGAAAGGGAAGACGTGACACTAGTATTTATTTTCTTTTGAAGTTTATAATATGTGAAAAGTGTAAAATTGGTTAGAACTATTTTGGGAAATGAATATAAATGTGTTATCTTCTGAATGTATTATCTGAACAAATTATGGATTTTGTGGATGTATGGTTATCTGGATGAAGGAAAAAATGTGGTTTTGTATATTGATTGTGATTATCAGGTGTTTTAAAATTGGTGACATGTTATATTTTTAGAGGAGACTCTGTGAAAATTTTCATGAAATTGAGTGATTTGATTAGGAAGGCTTACAGGATTTTCTGACATGTTAGGGTTCTGACATGTTTGGAAACTCTATGCCGGTCGTGACGTCACCTTAGAAGGGGTTGCGACACTATGTTATATCTATACCCATATATTAACACATATATTATGTGCTATCTCGTATTACATAACTAGACCTTTTGATTGAGGATCACTTACCAGAGTTATCTTTGTTATCTCATTCGAAAGGAGCGTAGCGGAGACATCATAAAAATTTGAAGTCTCCTTTTCATAAAGCAAAGTAGTGATCAAGTGCTTATATGACTTAGGAAATGAACAAATAAGGAGTAGAAATCTTCAATTTTTAGTCTTCTGGCCAATATTTAATAAATCTGCAATGATCCCGTTAAACTCATTGAGGTGCTCATTCATAGTTGAACCTTCTCTCATGCGGAACATGTACAACTTCTTCTTCATATACAACCTATTTGTGAGTGAATTTGTCATATATTTATCATTTAACTTAGATCAGATCGATGCTGCAGATTTCTCATGCCTGACACTATTTGTAGTGTCCTTCATCAAATATAATTTAATTGCATTGCATGCCTCTAGATCAAACTCCTCCCAATCTTCATCTATCATATTCGTTGGTCTTCCTTTTCAACCTAAAGCCTTATGTAACTTTTGCTGTATCAAGATGTCTTAGGCTTGCACTTGCCACATCCCAAAATTGTTCTTGCCATTAAATCTTTCAATATCAAACTTTGCATTCAATACACCCATGCTTTTCATAGTAATAATCAGATCTGGTCACTGAGTAGATCTTGTCACTATGATCCTACTGTAAAAAATGGAACAACAATTTTTATTCTACCCACCAATGATCAAAACAAACCTATCGTTGATACTAATTTGTTGTGCATAGTGGAAGCGAAAGCCAATAAAAAAAGTGCACACATCAAATAATTAACAATTTGAATGAATGCAAATCAACTCAAATGCAAGAGCACACAGATTTAACGTGGTATAGCGTATCACCTAGATCCACGAGAGATGAGAAATAATCCATTATGAGAGAATACAAATAAGTTACAACCTATAATCAAATCTACCCAAATTCTCTCATACAAAGTATTCTCACACAATACTTAATTTCTCACTTCTACTTCTCACATATTAACATCAATTAAGAAACTAATACAAAAGAAAATTATTTCTAATTAAAATTTCACATTGAGTGGTTTAGAACCACCCAATATCTAATAGATGCTTGACTCTTAAATGGACATTAAATGCATGAATTTGTTTCGAAAAAGACTTCTACCTATATTAGTCAACATGATGTTTGCATTGAAGAAATGACACTGAGAAAAACCTTGGCTTTCTCCACAAGGTACCAAGGGGTCAAAACACAATATGGTAATGACCAAGTACTTGAGAAATTCAATATAGCTTCATTTTGGGGATTTTTTCTGGATGGTTCTTGAAAGTGGTCAAATTTTACAGAAATGTTGACAGAGCTGTCAAGAAGGGAAATTGCAGCTAATATTCAGCCAGATCTAGATATTGATGTCTGCATGAAGGTAAATAGATTTTTTTTGTCTTTTTTGGGCTTTTTTTTTTCTAAAGATTAAAGTTTTTAGTTTTTTACATTAGCTGTGGATAGATGTCATTCTCCTTATTGTTCTTTCAATGAAATTCACCTTAACATTCATAATTATCGACCATACAAAGATCTCATATTTCATTTAGAAAGGTCATAATATTCGTCCTGATAAATTTCAATTAATTGCTTCCTCTCCACCAAGAATGCCACTCCTTCAACTTGTCACTAGAAAAAAGGATTTTGTTTAATGTTATGTGATGTTAGATGAAATCACTCTTTGATAATGCAAGGGATAGAGATCTGCCTTTGTTTGTTTGTTTGTTTGTTTATTATTATTTTTTTTTAAGATTGATCTAATTGAGTTCATTTTATTTTGATGCAGGCATGGAAGTTGAAACGAAAGAGAAGTGATGGAGAAGATAGAAACAATTATATTTTTGCAAGAATCAATCATATTTTTGCAAGTCAAATAGTTTCTTGTAATTTTTGGACAAACATTTTCTAAAGTTTATATTGAAAGTGTAGGTAATATGTTTATAAACGTAAATAATATGTTTATAAACACAATTTTTGTCATGACATGTTACAAAATTTAATGATTTGATGCATATGAAATTTTTTTTGAGTTGGTAAAATCTATTAATTTCTTTTCATATTGTTGAAATTAGGTACAATTATAGTATGTTATTAAATATTCAACTCAAAATTATTATAATTGCATTTATTTCGCAACACATGGCACATGTAGTGAAATCATAAAATTGTCATACAAATTAATGACATATATAATATGCCACTAAATTGAAAGTTTGCATATAATTTTATGACATGTGCTACATGTTGTTATATTGTAAGATCGGTATAATATTTTACAGCTTGTGAACAAGTCGTTAAAAATAATTTAATAGTGTCGCAACCCACTTCATAGAAGTGACGTCACGACTGACACATAATACCATATACGCTATACCTACGTATATAATACTATGTCAGCATTTTACACTTCATACTACTCAATATCCATACAAAAATTTTGACAGTCTCTTCTAAAATTTTGACTTATCCCAATAAATTCGTCACCTAATAAACACATTATCAATCCACAATTTATAATAAGTAATATTAAACCACAAGTTTTCATCAACCATACCTCGTAATTCATAACTTACAAAAACCCACTCTTAACTAGTGTAACCATATCCAAATTCCTCTAATGATATTACATATACAGTGATAATTATAATTATAAAAAAGTACAATCCATGCAAAATACTTAAACCTACGCACCCAGCAATGACTGAAGAGTCAACTATCCTTCTTGTGCGGGTTTCTTCCCTTTCTTATCTGTTCCTGAAATGTTAAAAATTAAGTAAGCCACAACATGCCCAGTGAATATTCTTTATCGAAGGTATTTAGATGCATTTAAATAAACATGCAAATTCTCAAATCAAATAAAATAATTAAATTTAGCATACTCATTTACAAAATACATAAATGCATTTAACATAATGCTCATGCCAATTTAAAACAATCATGCACCTCTTTATCCTTCCATTTAAAATTATTATGCATCCCCTTATCCTTCCAGATCTAGAGTCAGTCTCACTTCTTGTTTGGCCTCAACAAAAGTAGACTGCACTCTGATTCTCCCCATTTCCAACTCATTTCGAGGATTATCACATAGGAAAAGGCTGATACTTCTCATGGCTTAGTCTCATAGGATTCTCATATAAAGAAGTATTATTCCCCATGACTCAGTCCATCGAAGCGATATCATATTTTAGATCTGCTCTTGCAAATCCAAAATACGTTGCCATGTAAATACAATTTTATGAAAACCAAATCAAATACAACATATGCATATATCAGTAACACGCTTACATTCAAACCATTTTTATCTACAATGCCATATAAATAACAAAGATAAAAAAATACTCGCAGAATACCAACACTAAATCCCGTTGGCACGTAACTCACTCTCTGGTAAATAACCAGCTTTTCCAACCTTTACTGTAAAATTTAATAATATATAATCCATCATTTCATATCATATCAGGTGCATCCATTCATGTTTAAGAAAAATCAGAAGTTTTAGACATGAAGCAATATTCTCCAAAATACCCAAAACAATAAATAATACTCACCAAAATTATTGTCAATTAATTTTCAGTATCCACTTCAACCTCTATACTCAGTTCACCAAAATTATCCTATCAAAAATAATTTCAAAAGCACTAATCAAATTCAAATTCATTTCTATAATCAATTTCTAATATTTTTATTTCCCATTTTTAATTATACACGAACATTAGACCTCACGTATTAATGCGCATTGACTCAAATAAGCTCAGTAATCATAAAACTAATTTTTTGCTCATATACAATATTTTTTTACGACAGAAAATAACTTAAGTAGGCTTTTAAATCATATTTTTCGTAATTTTTTTTATATATTTTTCTTAAAAACCCCATTGCTTAATTGTTCACCAAAATTTCAATTGATATCCAAAATTCATAATTTTGGTGTCAATGGGTCCGTATTTTCATTCTCTACCTTTCTATAGGTCTTAATCAAAGTTTTATTTGGATTTAACATACTCAATAGCCTATCGAAAGGTTATAAATTTTGGATATTTATTTTAAAATCTACAGGATAAACGAACAAAATCTAACCACATATCTGGAATCTACTTATTGTTAGGAGTGTTTTGGTATAATTTTTGTTGAGTTTTACTCGCTATAGAAAAATATCCCATTTTTTGGTGCCACTATAAAATATCAACTTTACTAAAAATTACACTGATAGGATTGTCGTACTTAGATTAATTAACATTTTTATAACTAGAATTTGAAGAAAGAACTTACCTGCGTGGCGAATCTGATGGAAACACAGCCAGTTTCCTTTTCTTTCCCCTATTTCACTCCTCTGTCCATTTCGTTCTTTCTGTGCGTCTGGAAATACAAGAATAGAAAGGGAATGGAACGCAAAGCAAATAAAAAGGCAACCGCCCACTTGCACTTATACCATACCCATCACGTGCCCATTACCATTTACACACCAATCGTCCATTTTAGGAAATGTAGCCAAAACGTTGGTTTAATTATTCAAAAAACCAGCACTCAACCATTTTCCACACACATATCTATATAAAGCTGCTGGATGTTAACCCCAAAGTCAAGTGCTCCTTTTTGACCAACATATATACATTACCCATATAAATTGCATTGTAATACCCTTACCATACTCAACGTTTAACACCACAAACCACCTTAAATTGTATTTTTTTTTATTCCAAACCCATTACTCAATTCCACTAATGAACATCACTTGCCTAGCATATATATATAATGTTTATTATTTTTTTCCCTCCTATCTTTTATACAAACACCACTACATTATTTCTTTATTCTTATACCCACCATCTCATTTCATTATGTTATATATGCATACCTACATGTATATGTATATTTTTACACCCCAAGTATTATTATTATTTTTAATTCAATAATTTTTGTTTATAACTAATTTAGTTTAAATTAATTTATACACATATCGTGTATTTTTAATACATGCATATGATTATACGCACATACACGCATAATTCGTACAAATACGTGTATTTATGCACGTTTATCATCAGTTAAATTATTTTACTTGTCTAATTAAAATACAAAGTATTATAATCTCTCCAACTTAAGAAATTTCGTCTTCGAAATTTAAATTAAAGAAACATACCTCAAATAGTGAAAATATATGAAAATTGCTCCCGCATCTTATCTTCACGCTCCCAGGTTTGCTCTTCATTATCATAGAATTGCCATTTGACTCTGACCAACATAATCTCCTTGTTCCGCAACTTCTATATCCTTCTGGCTATAATTTGAATAGGCTTTTCCTCATAGGTAGTGTCCTCCCCAACTTTTATCTACGTTAAATCTAAAACATGCATCGGATTAAGATAATATGTCGTTAACATAGATACATGGAACACATCGTGGACACCAGCCAACTGAGGAGGTAGAGCAAGTTTGTATGCAATAGGACCAATCCTCTACAGGATCTCAAATGGTCCTACAAAGCGTGGAGCTAATTTCCCCTTCACTCCAAATCTCATCTAACCTTTTTGAGGGGAAACCTTCAACAGTACCTGGTCAACCACTGCAAACTCTAAAGGTCTGTGTCGATGATCAAAATAACTCTTTTGATGATCTTGTCCTTTCTTCAAATTTTGTCTAATCTGCTTAATCTTTTCTGTGTGATCTGCAATAATCTCTGGCCCTAACAACTGTGATTTCCCAACTTCATACCAGCAAGTCGGAGATCTTCACAGTCGACCATATAAAGCTTCATACAGTGCCATGATAATACTAGCCTGATAGCTGTTATTATAAGCAAACTCATACAAAGATAAATACTCACTCCAAGTCCCACCAAACTCTAATATACACGATCTGAGCATATCTTCTAACATCTGAATCACCTCTCTGTCTGACCATCGGTTTACGGGTGAAATGCTGTACTGAGACGGAGATGGGTACCAAATCGAGAGTGCATTACCTACCAAAATCTCGATGTAAACCGCGGATCTCTATCTGACACAATAGAGACAGACACCCCATGCAATCTCACAATCTCCCGAACACATAACCTGTTCAGTCGGTCTATCGAGTATCTGGTGTTCATCGAAAGAAAATGTGCAGACTTAGTCAACTGGTCAACAATAACCCATATGGCATCATATCTACCATCAGATCTAGGCAATCCTGTGATGAAATCCATAGTAATATGCTCCCATTTCCACTCTGGAATGGGTAAGGGTTGCATCTGACCTCGAGGTCTTTGATGCTTAGTTTTCACTTGTTGGCACACACTACATTTTTGCACATACTCCGCTATATCCTTCTTCATCCCATGCCACCAGACTGTCCTCTTCATATCATGATACATTTTTGTAGACCCTGGATGAATAATATACTGAGATCTGTGTGCCTTTTCAAGCAATGCTGCCCTTAGTTCCTTATCAACAGGTATCCATAACCTTCCTTGGTAACCCAACACACCATCAACACCTCTCTGCCAGTCAACTCTATCTGTGCTGTCAGCCTAAGTCTCATACATCGTCAAATCAGGGTCATGCTGCTTTAACTCTCTAATCTTCTGAATATGAGAGTCTGCCAACTGAATATGCATCTGAGCAAAAATATCAACATGTGGCTCCACAAAGAGAACACTCATCATAGTCACTCTCTCTGGAAGTCGCCACTCCTGAGCCATTTGAAAAGCTACTACACTAGTCTCTGCTCGTTTCCTACTCAGTGCATCTGCTACAACATTGGCCTTCCCAGGATGATATTCCAAAGTAAAGTCATAATCCTTTAGGAATTCTAGCCATCTACGCTGCCTCATATTCAGCTCCTTCTGGTCAAATAAATATTTCAGACTCTCATGATCAGAATACAGGGCGAATCTTTCTCCATACAGATAATGTCTCCACAGTTTCAACACAAACACCACTGCTACTAACTCCAAGTTATGCACAGGATAATTTTTCTCATGCACCTTTAGCTGTCTAGATGCATAACTAATTACCCGACCTTCCTGCATCAATACACCACCCAAACCTGTCAGTGTTGCATCTGTATGTATCACTAATTCCTTCCCAAGCTGTAGAAGTACTAACACAAGAGCAGTAGTTAACTTCTTCTTCAATTCCATAAAAATAGCTTCAAATGCTGAGGTCCACACAAATGGTACATTCTTCTGAGTCAGCTTTGTGAGTAGAGCAGCTAATTTAGAAAAACCCTACACAAACTTCTTATAATAGCCAGCTAGACCAAGAAAACTACGAATCTTGGTCACTGTAGTTGGTCTTGGCCAATTGATAATGGCCTCAACCTTAGCAGAATCAACAGAAATACCCTCTACACTTACTACATGACCCAAAAACTTTACCTTATTCAGCCAAAACTCACATTTGCTAAATTTAGCATACAATTTGTGCTCCCTTAAAGTCTTCAAAGTGATATGGAGATGTTTCTCATGGTCTTCTCGAGTTTTGGAGTAGATGAGGATATCATCAATAAACACAATAATAATCTGATCTAGGTATGGCTTAAACACCCTTTGCATTAAGTCCATAAACATAGCAGGTGCATTAGTTAATCCAAAAGGCATCACAAGAAATTCATAATGACCATACCTTGTTCTAAAAGCAGTCTTCGGCACATCTTCTTCTCGAACCCTTAACTGATGATACCCAGACCTCAAATCAATCTTGGAAAAGAACTTGGCACCATTCAACTAATCAAATAAATCATCAATGCGGGGCAAAAGATATTTATTCTTTGTAGTCACCTTATTCAGCTAACGATAATTAATGCACAACCATAAGCTTCCATCCTTCTTCTTCACAAATAACATAGGTTTGCCCCAAGGTGACATACTTGGGTTAATAAACCCTTTAGTCATTAGCTCCTCTAGTTGCACTTTAAGTTTCTGTAACTCCGTTGGTGCCATTCGATATGGAGGAATGGAAATAGGCTTAGTATTAGGCATCAATTCAATAATAAAATCTATCTCCTGCTTTGGTGGTAACCTTGGCAAATCATCTGGAAACACGTCAGGATATTCACCAACTACAGGAATATCAGCTAATTGGACACCTTTTGCCTTTTCCACCATTGAACCAATACCAACCCACATTCCTACTTCTTTATCAGTAGCCATACGATCTCGAGTAGGAAGTTGTGAAGATTTCATACCCCTATACACAAATGAGGGTTGACCTGGTATCTGAAAGACTACTCTTTTAGAAAAGCAGTCAACACATGCATGATAGGCTGCCAACCAATCCATGCCTAGAATAACATCAAATTCTAAAAATTCTAAAACTCTGAAACACCCAATCATTTCATGATTGTCATATTTCACCACTTAAATTTCACACACCATATTTGGATATATTCTCTCCCCAGCAGCTGTGCTCAAAATCAGAGGTGTGCTAGTTCTAACAGGTGATAAATGCAGTCTATCTACCATGTGACCAGCAATAAAAGATAAAGTCGATCCAGCATCTATCAAAACATACGTAGGAGTGTCACAGATATCGATAATACCTTCAATGAGTTTTGCTGGAGTTAGGATCAGGTTCTGTTACTGCCCTGGCCTGCTCACGTATCTCTGCTGTAATTCCACCCCCTTAGATGGTAGAAGATCTCTAGGGTGCATATTGTGGACACTAAAAAACTCTATGTCTTGGCATCCCACACCTGTAACAAACAAATGGTGGTCTACCTGATCCAGAAGCAAAAGATACAACTTGAGACCTTGTACCTCCGGCTGCCATATAAGGTCTGCTCCTAGTCTGCTGCTGTGGCCTCCTTGGCTGTGATACACCTCTCCGTGCCATATATGATGCTTGTGGTGGCGTAGGCCCTATCACAACTGGAGCTGCAGATGCCTCAATTCTATTACCCTGACCACTATATCTGGGCTTCTTCTTGGGTATAAGCCTTCTCTTCTGATAATATGGCCTCCATGACATAGCTGGACTCATCTGACCCACTGGTGCACTCTGTGTGGTAGATGATGTCACTGTCATCCCTGTAGCAACAACTCTCCTCATCCTAGTATTAGCTTGGGCAGTCTCAAAATCCCCAGCCTGTCTGGTTGCTTGCTCATAAGTCTGTACCTCTGCTAACGCTAGCCCCTCACGAATGCGATCACAATACCCATCTCTAATTTGTTGCATCCAGAGCTCATCTTTAGCTACCATCTCAGGAGCAAATAAAGCTAATCGATTAAACTCCTACTCATACTCCCTTACTGTCATATTTCCCTGTGTAAGATGCATGAATTCAATTCTTTTCTTGTCCTTCTCACACCTAGGATAGAATTCTTCATAAAATAATTCTTTGAACTTAGTCCATGACTTAACCTTCACACCTCTAGTGGCCATCCGTCTTCACCAATCACCTATTTTGTCAACCAACTTGAATCTAGCCAGTTTCACCTTTTCTGCATCTAAAACCTGATTATCCTCAAAGATGGTTTCCATTCTATTCATCCACCTTTCTACAGTTTCAAGATCAAGTCCACCTGGAAACTCAATAGGACCCCTATGCTTGAAGGCTTTCATTACTTTCTCATACCTATCTTTCTCAGCATTAGGATCCACCGGTGCTGCCACTACAGCCTGAACTAGAACAGGATCAACAACTGGTTCAGTCCTACCTCTCACAGGAACACTAGCACTACTCTGTTCCCCTTCTGTGGCCACATTTTGTGGAACTGGTCTGTTACTCTGCATCTGTGCCAATAGAGTAGCTAGCAATGCCTGTTGCTGTTGTTGTGAGGTAAATATAGCTTCCAATGTCTGATTCAACTTTTCATTAGGATTCATGGCTGATCTTGATTGTGTTTCCCTTCAACACTAAGATTTACAATCAAATAAAACTTCATCAAGATCAAATCCATGGTACTTGTCAACCTAAATTAACTATTAAAATAAATACCCATATAATCAACCGTAACATCATATAAGACTTTTAACTTTTAAAGCTTTTAAAATTCTAGGCTCTGATACCAATATTGTCGCAACCCACTTCATAGAAGTGACGTCACGACCGACACATAATACCATATATGCTACACCTACGTATATAATACTATGTCAACCTCTTACACTTCATACTACTCAACATCCATACAAAAATTTTGACTTATCCCAATAAATTCGTCACCTAATAAATACATTATCAATCCACAATTTACAACAAGTAATATTAAACCACAAGTTTTCATCAACCGTACCTCGTAATTCATAACTTACAAAGACCCACTCTTAACTAGTGTAACCATATTCAAATTCCTCTAATGATATTACATATACATTGATAATTATAATTATACAAAAGTACAATCCACACAAAATACTTAAACCTACGCACCCAGCAATGACTGAAGAGTCAACTATCCTTCTTGTGCAGGTTTCTTCTGTAACACCCCGCCTCCCAAGTCCCATCTTCCATGTCATCTGACGGTTCAATTCTATTTGATCAAAAATCTCAGGATACCCGGGAGACGGGCCCGTGCTACATTTTCTTCTTCTTAGACCCAAATGCATTAGGGTTCCTATGTACCTTAGTCTATGTACAAAATGACATCAAGGTAAATAAAATTCTTCATTTATTCATTCGACGAATTTCGAGTACAATAAACCATTACAGCGAAAAATAAATTTAAAACTGGAAATACATGATTTCACTTAGGCAGATGTGCCTTACATTGAAATAAATAAAAACTTTCAGTGGAAAAATCTCATCGCAGGTCAATTAATTTCCTATTGTGAAAAATAAGGGGGGTGAGCTACACAGCTTAGTGAATCATTCCATCTATCTAATCCATTATTCCAACCAGATAATGCAAGCAGATCAAACACTTTCAAAGATTAATTCGATTTAACCAATATATTAATTCAATCGTAATTTAGACCGAACGAGAATACTCTCTGTGCTCCAGATTTGGGGAGAGATCAATTCTGAAACTCAAACTCCTTTCCAGCGGGTTCATTTTTTTGAAACCCGTTCCATGCCGGTGTCAGTATTGACAGCTAGATCCAATTCTACATGGAACACAGAAAGTCTCTCGTACCGGTACATGGTTGAAATCTCATTTAATCTGACTTTTGTGTGCAAGAACATGATAGATAAATATTTCAACAGAAATTGAACATACTACAGTATAACATGATAAATCAATAAAAAACACAGATGTTCGATTTCTAATGTAGAAGATCGTACGAGACGCAACTACAGAACATACTCTTTCAAACAGGAAAATGACTTTCGATTTCGAATGTAGAAGATTGTACAAGATGCAACTACAGAGCATACTCTCTTGGTCATGCAACATGATGATTGAAAGAAATAAATGCAAAGAACAAAAATAAAAACATAAAAGAATCAAACTAACCAAACAAGCA
>JAJIYU010002630.1:0-29421 GCA_030144865.1 Tinospora cordifolia | reverse complement strand
AAAAGTTGAGAAGATCTTGTAGATGGTGTTTGAATAGCAATTGGTACTACAAATAGTTATTCCTTAACATTAAGTGAAGTAATTAAAGAATATAATAATGAGGCAAGCCTGTGTCATAGTGTTTATTCTAGACCCAAGAAAGTAAAGAGCAAAAACATATATTAACATGAATGAAGGTAAAACGCTCTTTCATTGAGAAACACAACATTTCCAAAACACAATGAAAAAGAATAACAGAGCAAGCTCGGTTTACGTCTAATCTACATATCAAAGAGATGGAATGAACACTAGAGATATGTCAACCACATACTAATCTTGGAAAGCTCACTTTGAAATAATTTGTTTACCAACCTTTTATAAATGTCATGGGGAACTCAACTTGACCATGACCTTTTATCAATTTTCATTGTGAAGATCCTCTAAGCTTCTCTGTCGAAGGACATCAAGGTTGCATAGGTCAAAATGTACAAAGAATAGTCAAACGCGATAAAACACATTAAAATCATGGTTGGAGTTTAAGATCTGTAACGATGCTACCATGTGTAGGAGCTTTCAAATTAATCTTGGGGCAAAAGCTAAGAAGTGGTTATAGAGGCCGAACTAGGTGTAATATACATTATCTTGGTGAGCTTGTCTTAAAATTTATGGAGCACTTTGTAAGAAAATAAAAAAACAAAGAGAAAAGTTGATAAATAGCTTGTTAGTTTTTTTGACAAAATTAGGAAGAAAACTTGAAGGATTATTTAAGGCAAATTGAAGAAGCAAGAGTCTGTGATTGCAATGATAAAATTTTAATTTTTGCCTTCTACGCCATACTAAGGCCAAAGAGATTTATTACCTTTTGACAAAAAAGAAAGTCCAAATGTACAAAAAAGTTTAAGACTAAACTAAGAAACACATCAACAACAATATGCAAACACATCGACAACAAGGACTCTCCTAATAATTCTGAAAAGAATAAAAAGAAGGAAAAGGCAAACAAACACAGAGAAGACAATCAAGTGATAAGAGGCCTAACAATGAATGACAAGATTAGAAAGGTAAAGGTCTACCAAGTGTCTACATAATTCATGCACCTTTTCCTACTTCAAGAGAGCAAATCATTTTAGATATGCAAAATAAAGATTATTGTAACACCCCGCCTCCCCAATCCCATTTTTCATGTCATCTAACGGTTCAATTCTCTTTGATAAAAAATCTTGGGATGCTTGGGAGACAGGCCTGTGCTACATTTTCTTCTTTTTGGACCCAAATCCATTAGGGTTCCTGTGTACATTAATCTATGTACAAAATGACATCATAGTAAATAAGATTCTTCATTTATTTATTCAAAAATTTCGAGTACAATAATCCATTACAGCGAAAAATAAATTCAAAGCTGAAATACATGATTTAGCTTGGGCCGATGCGCCCTACATTGAAATAAATAAAAACTTTTAATAGATAAATCTCCTCGTAAGTTGATTAATTCCCTGAGATGTGAAAAATAGGGGGGGGGGGTGAGCTAAAAAGCCCAATGAATCATTCCATCTATTTAATCCATTATTTTAACCAAACAATGCAAGCATATCAAACACTTTCAGAGATTAATTCGATTCAACTAATATATTAATTCAGTCGTAATTTAGACCAAACAGGAATAACCTCTGTGCTCCAGATCTAGGGAGAGAGATCAATTCTGAAACTCAAACCCATCTCTAGTGAGATTATTCTTGAAACTCGTTCCATTCTAGTGTCAGTATTGACAGCTAATTCCAATTCTACATGAAACACAGAAAGTCCCTTGTACTGATACGTGGTTGAAATCTTATTTAATCTTATTTTTGTGTGCAAGAGCATAGTAAATAAATATTTCAACTGTAAATAAACATACCAACAGTATAACATCATAAATCAACAGAAGCACAGATTTTCGATTTCTCACGTAGAAGATCGTACGAGACGCAACTACAAAGCATACTCTCTCAAACAAGAAAAATGACTTTTGATTTCTGATGTAGAAGATCGTACAAGACGCAACTACAAAACATACTCTCTTGGCCATGAGCAACATGATAATTGAATGACACAAATGCAAAGAATAAAATCAAACTAACAAACAAGCAAGCCTTATCTAAATCAAAATAATAAATTAAAAGAAAAGAAAAAAACTCACCTCGAGATTGCTTCCTAAATTCTTTGTAGCACTTTGTTGCTACTACTTCGTGAACTATTTAGAATAACTCAAGCAAAGAAGAACTAGAACTAAGGTTGCTAAGGAGGAGGCAAAGAGAGAGAGCAAGAAAAATTTTCAACTCTTGTCTTTGGGATGAATGAAATGGGTGGAGTAGGGGGGTTTATATAGAGCCCTCTTCCAACTAGTCTTTGGGATGAATGAAATGGGTGGAGTAGGGGGAGATAGTAGTAGTAGAGTAGTAGCTGTAGTTAGATAGATTTTCTTTTCTGTTGCTGTGTGTGCCTACTTTTCTGTTATGACAGTTCCTTTTAATGTGAAAGGTTTTTTCATTAATGCATCTCTTGAAGTTTGCTCTGCTACTCTATGGCAGTTTTGTACCAAACAATGCCAAAGAAGGAGATTGTTAGGATCTTGGTTTAATTGGCAATGTTTGATGCAAATCCGATTTCATTGCCTTACGGAATGTCTATGTTTTTGCTAAAGATTTCTTTCCAATTTTGGTTTTGGAAATCAATATCACAATGTTTCTTTTATGGTTAATCAATCATTCCAGTGAACTATGTAACGGTATGCTAGCAAGCACGATTGTGTTTCCTTTTTGAAGAGTTAACGAATGGCTTTCCAAAAAAAAACTTTTTAACGGTCTGCCAAATAAGATTGAATGTGTTTCCATTTTTGAAAAGATAATGTTCTAAAGCAATATCTCCTTTTGGATCACGTCCTATTCAAAAATTTGTCATAACCTATTTCAAAAGATTTTTTCCGGTTCATTGCATCATACTTTTGGAAATCCACCAATCTCCAAATAACATATTTGCCTTTATTGTTTTCACCGTTTTGGATCATTCTCTCATACAGGTCATTGAGTCTTCCTTAATTGTGAGAACAATCTTTCATTCAAGATTAACATCTAGAAAAATTGGAATATTTTTCTTTATCAAACAAGTCGTCAGTTTCTATCACAATCTGCTCAAAACAGAAGGAATTTACAACTTATGGAAGCTTATTAAGGATCGCTGCCATTCTAAAAAGTTTTCTGGATTTCCAGTAAGACTGTCGCAACAAAAGATGCAACAGTATATGGAACAGTCTACCCAGAAAGAGTTTCCGAAATCTGTTTCACAAATGGAAGACTCTGTTTCTGCTCGCTATTTATTCTGATCGTGTCTGAAGCTTTGATGGATCACCGGAGCAACATTTGAAGATTATTATTGTTTATCTAAGAACCTCAATTGTTTCTTTATGTCTGATTGTATGTGAGTGATCAAGTGAAGCAGCAGTACTCTGTTTTTGTTCAGCATATGCAGCAAGGTCTGTAGAAGGCTGCTGAAAAACTATTTTGTCAAGAGTGACTGTTGTCTTCTTATGAATCCATTGTTTTGAAGTGTGCTTTTGTGGGTTGAGGTGCCCACGATGTATCGCTGTAACTTGCAAAACTTTAGTGGATTCTTGAACTGGGCGAGACCTCACAGATGTAGGTGGTTATCACCGAACTGCGTAATCATATCATGTGTCAACTTGCTTGTATTTTCATTTTCTGTTCACCTGCATATTGCTCCTTTTAGTGACTTCAATTATTTCAATTTAATATAGTATTAATCATTTTAAATATTAAAATTTATCTCTAATGAAAGTTTGGTTTTAGTTTATTAAAGAAATGTTTTAAATTTTATATAAAATAAACATTATCTTTTTATTAAATTAGAATAAAAATCAATGAATTGATTTTATCTAAAATAACTAATTAGTTTAATGTAAATTTCTAATTATATTAGTTTTAAATTAAGTGATTAAGTTTTTCAATTTTCTTGCTAGTAAGTTAGTTTCATTAATTTAATATAATTTTGATAATCTTATTTTTCAATTTTAAATCATTCTTACGATCTTTTAATTAATTAATTTATCTAATATTTCAAAGTTTTAAAATATTATGTGAAATCCTGATATAAAATCAACAATAATAATATAATATTTTGAAAAATTGTTTAGAATTTTCATATTCTCCACATTCACTTTTTAAGAAAAAGTATTTTTAATTCGCATTTAGAGATTTTAGTCCATCAAATGCCACCTTATGTTGGAATTTAACCAATTTCTTGGATGCTTATTCTAAAAAAAAAAAAAATTTAATAAAATATGCTTGAAAAATTCATCTCTCTTGAAAAAATGTTGCAGAAAAGATAAAAGTATGTAAGAGCATATTAATCAGATAATTGTGTATTTATTTTAGGATTTAAATATATATTTTTGTATGAAATTTGAAAATATAGAAAACACGTCTGGTTATTTAAAATCTAAAAACAAGATTTTGAAATTTTTAGGAAAAAGGAGTTATTTTTAAGAAATAAAAAGCTTTTTTTTTTAAACTGTTTGCTTTTCAAATAATCTAAGCGCTCCGTTCATAAAATAAATGTTCTGGCCTTGTGATCAATTTTTAGTTAAAATTCTAGGTAATATAACATGAAAAGTAATATTGGTTTTTATTATTTCTAATCACAAATTAAAACTTGATTTATTTAAATAATGCTTTATTATTTTAAATTAGAATTTAACATATTTAATAAAGGGGTTAAATAAGTTGGTCTGCTTATAAACCCTTTCAAGTAAAAGATGTTACAGTAAATTTTAAATTAATATATAAATTAAAAAGTAAAATTTATAATTATACAATTATAGAATAAAAATAAAATATTTAAAATTATAATTTAAACAAATAAATAATGTTAAAAATCTTCATATATAAATAAATTTTTTTAAAAATATAATTATTTTTAAAAAATCAATTTCGTATTGTTATCTCGTAGTTATATTATGTTATGTTTGTATTATAATATCATACTTATAAATTTAAACTTGCTAACGTTAGTACTAATTATTATGAAATGAAGTGTATTATCATTGGTGGGTAAAAGTCAAAGAGGCCAGTTGAATCATTAAATTGTTATGAATAACAGAAAGCGCGTGAGAGAAAAAAAATCGAAAAGGGCTAATATTTAAAAAATATAAAATTGAGGGGGGAAATTCTAAAACCAACAAATAGACTAGAAAGGGTGGCGATGGCAAAATGCATAAAGTGACAAAGGAGAGGAAAGACCATATGATATTCCGTAGTCTTATTCACTTCTTGCGTCTGTGGGTGTGGCTGCTTTACGCTGCATTTCCTTTCCCTTCCTTCTCAGTAGACAACTATATATATACATATATTCCCCACACCCTTCGTCTTCTATCTCTCTCTCTTGTTCTTCCATTTTCTGCATAGCCATAACCGATTTCTCTTCCGTTGAATCTGGTTCGACATGGCCGCCAGATTGATGAGGACGGTGAGCATCTGCGATCTTTTTGTGTTTTGTTTTCTTGCTCTTGATCGGTGGTTATATCTATCTTCTGTTTGATTTAGTCTCCGTTTGTCAGATTCCTAACCGGATGTTCATTTTGGCTGAATTTTGTGTATTTGTCGTCCGACAGATGGATTTTCCTTTGATTTATGTCTCAAGATCTTCTTTATAAGAAAAATTAGGGTAGGCTGTGATGCGATTTATATTTCTCTGTTGTTTGCTATTTATCCAGAGGATCGGTTTCAGATCTCTATATTTCTTGGTTTTAGTTAGCCAAACGTTGCAATTTGTCGTTTACTCACTCGGAACGAAGGTTGACGTAGAGAAAACTGAAATTGTTTCACGATGATGAAAACTTCGTTAATTTTAGGAGCATCCTTTTCTCTCTTTGTGAGCGTATTGTTTTTTTTTTTTTAATTGATTATTTATACTTTCATTGTTTGTTTTGACCGATGTTTACAGGCATGTGAAGGTATTCTTTTTTCTGCAAATTTATAAATTTTTTTTCTAAAAGTCTAGCATGTCTTGATCTTTTGCCCAAATTATATAATTTTGGTTCATTTCTTCGTGTTTTTAATTTAGAACAGAGGTGTGATGAAGATCGGTTCCGTTGATGAACAAAATCTTTTGAAACTTAGTTTTTAAACTTCGATTAGGGTTGTTAAATTAGCATTTGAATTGTAATTGATTGTTGTGTTAGTTTTATTTGATGTAGCCTCAAGATCTTGTGACAAAGTTCATGATCCATCATTTTCGTGCATAATGAATATGTTGAATCTTTTAAGTGTTATTTTATAATATGTAACATGTTTTCCTGATTTGATATGCAGTCAAGTGCTTCCTCCGGCATGGGGGTGGCAGATCAGTGTGCCGACACATTCTTGGAGCTTCAAAGGAAGAAGGTGCATCGCTATGTAGTCTTCAAAATTGATGAGAAAAAAAAGGAGGTTGTGGTGGAGAAGACTGGCAGTCCAGCAGAGAGCTATGATGATTTCACTGCTTCTTTGCCAGAGAATGATTGCCGATATGCTGTTTATGACTTTGATTTTGTTACTTCAGAGAACTGCCAAAAGAGCAAGATCTTCTTTATTGCATGGTTAGCTTCCTCTTTTGAGTTCCTTTTTTCTTTTCTAATCACTCGTTGAATCTTTCATTGACTCCTACTTCTATCATCACGCTAATTTGCTAGCTGTTGTTATGGGTTTATGCACAAAAATTCTTCATCATATTGTGTTTGTTAAAGTGCATGACATAATGCAATGTCATGTAAAAATCATTAAATTTATGATTGCATTGTCTGATTGTTGAAGTTTAAGGTATTAACAAGAAAACAATAAAGGTTGAAATATGATTAGTGTGCAGTAGTAATCTCATTGTCAAATGGCGAGTTATAAAAATTATCTTTATTGACTCTATCATCTTGATTTCTTGTCTGTTAATTATCTTCTTTTTATTGAAACTGGAAAAGTTAGTTTGTTCATATTAGAGTATTTTTGATTTTTTTTTCAAAGGATACTTGATTCATGTTTTCATCATTTATCAAGGAATTTAAAGTAAAAGTTTGATTATCTTTGCTTGAGCTTCATTTTGGAACAGAATGCCCGATTTTATCTTATCTTTTGTGCTTCTGCAACAGAAGAAACAATTATTTTAATCTGAATCTTCCATTGCTGCTATTTCCAGCATTAAGTCACCCTTTGGGAGCAAGCACCATTGTATCCACGATACAGGTCTTCTCTTACATTAAAGCCATCGTCATTTCCATTGTACTTGTGCTTGCAGAGGCAGACACATGAATGTAGATTCTTGAGGGTATCGTTTGATCAATGGAGCAGTGCTGCTGCATCCTTTCACTGCAATCAGAAGTAATGCATTGTGAAACTTATGTTTTTCATTAAACTCCAACAAGTCCATCAAATATTAATTATTCTCCATCTCTCATGCAAAACACACCTACACAAGAGCAATTGAAGCAGTGAATTTCATATTTTTTCCAAATAAAAAAAAAGAATCGAGAATCAGACTATGTGAGACTGAAACATGGAATCAGGGAGTTTGTTATAATTTGAAGATTTCAATACGTGCTCTATTAGCTGCATAGGCAATTCATTTTTAGAATGTCTAAGCATAATTGTGCAGTTGATGCTTTGACAGCAGCATCAGCATATTTGCCTGAAGAAAACCAGTGGCAAAGAGAACAAAACTGCAAAGTACAACCTTTGAAGAAGAAATTTAAGATGCATATGAACATTGGAACTTGAAAGATATAATATAATATTTTGCATCTTTGGAATATTTTACTGATCTGTTGAAGGTGCATGAAAATAGTATTTTGGTGTTGGAATTGCATTGATGGAGCTTCCATTGAGGTTTATCCTCAAGCTTGATTGTGAAAATATGAGTAGGTCAAGCAACTAGTGGTAAGATATGAAATTAATTGATTTGAGTTCTCAAGTTGGTAAATTTCGAAGAATTAAATGTTGTCATTGAACCACCATTTCTGTTAGAGTGAATATCATTGTGAATGTGATAAAAATTAACCTTTTTAGACAGCAAAACTTAATCTAACGCAGCCAAAAAAAATTGTTTCGGTTTTGATTTGTTTGATTGATTTGAACTTCAAAGAAGTTTGATTTGTGAAGACTGATTTGTAATTATTAAGCTTGAAAAGTATAAAGGTTACATGAACAACAAAACAATATATGAAATACCTGAAGTAACAGATACTTAAATTGTAGAATAACATCATTGATTTGTGGTTGGTGTTGTTCAGGAATGCATTGCAAGTAACCTATTATATTAATGTCAAACCAAACTTTTGAAGTTGGTTTAATTCTATTTTTTAGTGTCAATCCAATTGTGCTAACCCCTAATCTACTCAAGCTGAGATTCTCTTTTCCTGTGTAACATTGTTACTGTTATTCCTAAATGAAGTTGAGTATGCATATATATAATAAAAAACTCGCTTCTTCTTTTAAAAAATTATTTTGTTTTCGATAATTTTGATGTTGTATGTGAGTTTGGGTATTTTCAACATTGCAGAGTTCATGCAAATAAGTGTCTGTATGTGTATTATTGTTTGTTCGTGTATCACTATTTTTCTTTTCTAAGAATTCTGGTGTTAGTTTTTAAGGCTTATTTCAATTTTTTGGGTTCTCTACAATTCTTTTAATCTTTGCCAAGTACACATCTTCATTAAATGGTGTGATTCTGTTTTACCTTTAATTTTTGACCATTTTAAAAATCTGAGTGTATTTGGGGCTCTGTTTGGTTCATTAGACAGTTTTTTTTCTTCTTGTTTTTGTTTTTCCTTTTCTATCAGATTTCAGTTTTTTTTTCTTTCAGAGCTCAAATGCAACAGCTTTTTTCTTATTATTTGGTTTCATTGACCAATTTTTGGATTTGTATTAAAATATTATTTGAGTTATTCAAAGTACAATATGACCAAGCACATGAGTAGGAATCTATAAAATGGATTTAGCTTGTGCTTCATGCGTTTGAACGTAGTATAAAAATTCATCTTTTTAAGGTTTCATATTAAATTATGAAAAGCTTGTATGAATTCCATGTTTTCTTTTGCTGTTATGGTGTGTATAAAAGACAATTTACGCAGGACGTTTATTGTATGCTTATGGTGGATAATATTAACACCTATTGATTCTTGTAATTGAGAACCTTTAGAAAAATGAACTATGTTATAGCTACGCCTACAATTTTTCTATTCTATACCTTACAGGTCTCCTGCATCCTCCCGCATTAGAGCGAAGATGCTGTACGCGACCTCAAAGGATAGGTTTCGACGCACACTTGATGGAATCCATTACGAGATTCAAGCTACTGATGCCAGTGAGATGGATCTTGAAGTGCTGAGGGAACGTGCACGTTGATGATTTTACCATTGATATGGGATCAGAAACAGCATGATTTGGATATAGTATTTGGTGAGACCTAGCAAATTACTTGTGCCTATATTTGCTGTATATCCTGTTCCTGATAAAGGAAGGAATAGACAGACTCAGACTTAGAATAAAATTCACACCTGGGAAAGCTGATTCGTGGGGGTCCAATATATTTTCTTTGGAACTTGGTCTGCTGTGTGTGGGCTTCTTATTGTCATGATGCTTCTCAGATGATTCTGGATTGATTATGGGGTGGTGGTAAATTGACTTAAATATATGTTAATGAAATCCTTTTTAACTTCTTTCAGAAACTGAATGTCCAACGTTTAGATCCTCAACGCTGGCAATTATGAGGGAGTAGTTTTTAATTGGATTTTGGAGTGAAAACATCTTTCGAGGTGTTCATTAATACTTATGTTAGGAGTTTTTTAAGACAAACGGCTACTGCCAGACAATTAATATTTTATTTAATATCGGTGTTGTGGGACTAAAATCCAGCGAACTTTCTGCGACATGGGTGTTTGGTGAACAATTTCAAACGATCAAAAGTAGTCTTTGTCGATATTTTTTGTTAAGTATTTTATTTTGGTGGGGTCTATATTGATATGATGATTTCTGGACTTTGTGAAAGGTGATTCGCATCAATTTTTCTACGAGCAACAAGTCAGAGTATTTCCGCCAACCTGAACAAGCGTATTACGTGTTCAGACTTCTTATGTAAGGGAGTTTTCCTATCCATAGCTTGTGGCTGGACATCATCGTCTCATTAGGGTTAGTTTGTACAAGAACGCGTTGAGTTTGAGTAACTATGTATGTGTATAGTTTTCTTCTCATAAATGATGACCTTGGTTGTTTGGTTTGGGAATTGAGAATCATTCTGAACTGAATTAGTTACATTTTTACATGCGAGACTTGGAACTCAACCTTGTTCTTGAGGCTAGGTTGCAAGATGTGGGGATTGAATCGTGCTGTGTCACAAACTCAACATCGTTTGTATTTTCTTTAGTCAACCCAAGCTTCTCCTGCAACTTAATTATAGACCTACCTTCTTCAACTTCAACGATCTAATAAGGTGATAATTCGTGACGGTGAGTCCATTCCCATCTCCCATGTTGGCACCTTTCTTGTTGCAATTTCTTCTCTTCTAACTTGTCATTATATCTTACATACTCCTTCTCCCTCTATTTACAACCAACTAGTTTCTGTCGCCAAACTCCATTTGTGACCAATGTTTTTGTTAAATTTCATCCAAATTGTTCTCTTAGAAAGGATCCACAAATGAGACAAAGTATTCCTTAGCCTCGCTCTCCAGTATTGCTTGCAACATTTTCTTTAATATTTTCTCGAGATCCCTAAATTTGGCATTACCATTGGGGGGCACCCATCCCTTCTTGTTTTTGATGTTATTTCATCCTAATTCCTTGTCATCACTGTTCACTAGAAAGTTGTGCCATCTTGCCAAGGGTTGTAGGCTTCTATTAATTAGTTCAACCTCCATAAAATAAATGGTTTGGTCTTTTTCATTTAGATCTTTGGGCTTTTGTTCCCTGTCATACCTTGCTAATATTCCACTAGAACACGTGACGTTTTGGGGCATTGAGTAGATATTCGAACAACATTATACAGTAATTTATTTTTAGAAAAAAAAAAAGCACACATATAAAAAACTTTTCGTTTATTTCCGATAGGCTTCTGTTACATGTGAGTGGAGTACATACAACCAATTGCTATGCCAAGAATGGGTGTAGTTGGCATTTACATCAAGGGCCGGAGCCCCTATGACAATATGAAAAGACAAAAAATGATTGAGCTTGCCACCAACCATTTGGGACTTGCTACATTACAACAAAACAAAGTTCCCTAGGTTAGGTGGTGGTAACCACTCACTAGAACTAGGCTAACTCATCTGCTCTAAAAATGTTAGCAACAAGGGAAAGCTTCAAAACTAGTGAAATTAAGTATGGTTAAACATATTTAAGATGAAAATTAATATGTATAAGTAGATCTCATACATATCAATACACAATTAAACATCCAAACATATTTGGGGTAACCATCCACCTTCCAAGGTCATGTGCATAATCGGGGTGGTGGATGTCAATATAGCATAACAAATGAGTTGTCTGGGGGCTTCAATACTCATGAGGCTGGCATTTTCTTCACTAAGAATATAGTTGTTCATTCCCTAGAATTGCCCATGCAGCGCCTCAAATACACCTATTCTCGGCCAACCATTCACACAAACTTGTCTCATTTAGCTAAGCGGAAGTCTTAAACTCAACATTGTGTCAGAACCCCGAATAATCAACTCGTTTGGGATTATCAGATAACTCAGGCATATCAGTACACTGTGTCGCCTCTGACTGTGTACTGCCGTAATCATTGTGGATGGCTCCCTCGAGCGCATCCCTCGATGGATGACTCCTCTGAATGCATCCTACCTCGAGGACACTCCAGCACAATTGCCTGAGATAGCTCAATACGCCCAACACGGACATTGGGTGGCATACTAGTGTCGTATACCCAACCCTGAGTCATTGTGGGCCTCTAAGCTTTCTTTTTTCTCCCAAAAAGAGCATTAAAATGTGAGGCCAATCATGTTGGGCCTTTTTGTGGGCTAAATGAACTCCGATTGCGATGAAACTTCATGGACCCTCTAATTATGTTACGATGCATGTCCAGACATGACCGTTAGATATTACCCCACTTGAAAGGTGGGCCTTTTCGTGGGCCAAATGAACTCTGATTGCAACGAAACTTCATGAACCCTCTAATTAAGTTACGATGGATGTCCAGACATGACTGTTATATATTACCCTACTTGAAAGGTCGATGCCCCCATCGACACTATGGTCGCGTTCACCTTCAAAACTTTTCCATAGCAATTCTCGCCCATCTGTCTCGCCCCTTTTGCACCAACTGGCTGTCACACCTCAACTTTTGTGGTCTCAACTTGAATCTGGAACTCTTTCCCATTCAACGTCTCTCTCTAAGAATCATTGCATTCTCCCTTCTTGGAAAAACATCTATTATAGGTTGCACCACTGTGTTGCCCCTTTGGGCGTCCTTGTGACATCACTATGTTCTTTACCTCGTGCCTCTCTAGCACCAGTACCTCGAATTGTCTGATGTATCCCTCAAATGAGCTAGCATTTACATGAGGTAGCTCCACACTAGCACCTCTATGCTTTTTGCACCTCTGTGCATACTTTCACCTCAGAACATAATTCTTCACCTAGAGTGCCTCAAACGTCTCATTTTGCTCAATTCAGCAACTTGTGCCTCTATGCATAGATCTCAAGTATTTGTTCTTCACCCCGTGCCTTTCTAGCACTAGTGCCTTGAACGTCTCAATATCAAGCTCAAATATTTGTTCTTCACCCTATGCCTCTCTAGCATCAGTACATCGAACATTTAATATCATATTTAGCCGTATAAGTTGCACCTCTGTGCTCAATTGGTTCTATGTTGGTCCTTTACCCCATGCCTCTCTAGTATCAATTCCTCGGACATATCTGATCGCACTCCTTTTCTTTACCTTATGCCTCTCTAGCATTAGTGCCTCGAATAGTTAGCACACTCTACATCTGCAACTCTGTGTGGATTCGAAACATTGCTGCTCTTTACCCCGTGCCTCTCTAGCACCAGTTCCTCGAACAAACAATGAAATATTTGGTCCTTTACTCATCGGGCACCGCTGTGTTTGCCAACACTGTGAATGTCCTTCACCCTGTGCAGCCACTTGCACTAGTCCCTCGAACAAGTTCCATCCTGGAACAATATTTACTCAAGTGCTAACCCCCTTGATTCTCTGCTCAACTGATCTATCCGACATCACTGTTGCGTGACCTCCATGTTAGCATCTTGCCTCTGATGGAACTTCTCCTAATCCCTCAACCATTGTCTTCACCAGCGAAGAAACTATCACAACAACTGACATGCTGCCCACTTAACGATTCTTCTCAATCGGTTTCATAGGTTCATCTAACGTGAACGCGTCTCAAAAGCATCAATGTATGACAATCTTGAAATCTAGTTCCTCAACCACTGTCTTCACCATGAGAACAAACATTGCTTTAATAATGTCCCATTCTGCCTCTGTGGTCTCATTAGTGTTCTTCACCCCATGCATCTCTAACACTGGTACCTCGAACAACTTAGCATTTTGCGCCTCTGTGCATTTATCAGGTCCCTTTCTAATTTCTTCACCTTGTGCTCACCTTACACTAGTACCTTGAATGATTTTTGCACCTTTCGTGTTGATATTGGTCCCTACCGTTAGCCACATTTTGCACCTCTGTGCGTTTGCTAATCTGAACTGATGTTCTTTACCCTGTGCCTCTCTAGACTAGCTCCTTGAACTGGTCAGCATTCAACTCTGAATCAGATAGGCAACCATTCACATAATCAGACCTCTTATCACCTCCATGACTATATGCTTCAATCGCTTGGACTCGATTCTCCCTGCTCTTGTCCTCGAGTAAATGTTCTACATGAACCATGATGCATCTTTAGCATCACCATCTCAAAGTGCTCCTTAACTTGAGCATGATGTTCCCACAAGAACTCTCGAAGTTGCCTCTGTGCCCACTCTGCACATATCTCTCATTACTCATACCACAAGGTTCTCATACGTATGCCCATGAAGTACTAGCTTCAACTCAGATCTTTGTTGAGAAAGATGGGACAACTATCTCTATTCTTCACCCTCTGCATCTCTTGCACTAGTACCTTGAACGTCCCTTTGTGAATCACCAATCCCTTGTCGTTATTGTCCCCTCAAATGCTTAAACAACTCTCCAATGTATTGCCCTTGCACTGGAACAAGCAACTCTGATAGCCAGTAGCCTTCTCTACTCGGAACCATCGCCTTTTAGCCCACAAGCTTTAGTACATTGCTTCATGTTTACTAAGATCACTGACCTTGTTGCAACTCGTTCATAGGTCTTCATTTCAGTCCATTCTTGTTACTAGCTTCATCCTTCTAGATATCTCTAGCACAAGCAACTATCTCCTCTGCAGATTCTATTGTGTCAGGGCTTAGTGCCTTGTCATTGCACCTCGATCAATGATTACCACAATCTTGGCCCCTTTGCATATCCTGACATACACCCTCGCACATGCCTTGTCAACACACTTGTTGATTCTTGAAGCCCACTCTACTTATTTGCGTTGACTTAACTTGGTCTTTATCGAACATCCGTCCCTTATTTAGCTCTCTCTAGGCATTGGGTAACACCTCTATGTCTACTCTATCGGGTCGTATCGCCTTTGATAGTACCACTTCCCTCTAGAAGTGTCTTTGACACCACTTTCTCTACTAGGAAAGATGGATTTGATACCACGTGTCATGGGTTTATTATTCGTTCCCTATAATTGCTTGTGCAGTGCCTCGAATACACTTATTCTCGGCTAACCATTCGCACAAACTCATCTCATTTAGCTCCTCGAAAACCTTAAACTCAACATTGTGTTGGAACTCCGGATAACCAACTTGTTTGGGACTATCAGATAACTCAAGCAGGTCGATGCAACGTGTCACCCCTGACTGTGTACTGCCGTAATCACTGTGCATGGCTCCTTCGAGCGCATCCCTCGTTGGATGACTCCTTTGAGTGCATCCTACCTCGAGCACACTCCAACACAATGGCATGAGATAGTTCAATGCGCCTAATATAGACATCGGGTGGCATATCGACATCATATACCCAACCCTAAGTCCCTATGGGCCTTGCATCGCATGTCGTTCTGTAGTGTCCCATAACTTACCCAAAGTCTTGAGAACTATCTATGTCCCCTTTAGAATGAAGATACATGGCCCCTTCAGTTGCACCAAGGAGTAGTCCTAAAGATGATCCATTATATGTCATCAAGGAGGTTGGACCATGTCCTATCCTAATATACTTTTAAGCTTTTTCTCTTCTCCCAAAAGGAAACATCAAAATGTGAGACCAATCATACCAGGCCTTTTCGTGGGCCAAAGAACTCAGATCGTGATGAAACTTCACGGACCCTCTAACTAGAATACAGTGTATGTCTAGACTTGACCGTTACACTTTGGCAAGGGGCCATGGGCCATGGGCAATCGATCCTATATTCGGGCACCAACCTTTCATACATGGGGCTACTGCTTGCTAACGCTTCCCATGCATTGGTTGTCTTGCATGGGCACTTTTTTGTATTAGCCTTCTTAATGTGATGATGTGCTTACCATATGGGCTTAATGTTGATTACCCCTCCCGATGCCTCTCATGGCATGTGGACTATGCCTACTGACCCTCTTGGCAATGGACCATGGGCCATGGGCAATTGATCCTTTATTTGGGCATCGACCCTCTGTACATGGGGGTTGTTGCTTCTTAATTTGATGGTGTGCCTACCATGTGCAATCTTTGTACTAGTTCTCTATGCTTTTTGTGCATTTATGACATTACTTGACACATGTACCACTTGAGCTTTGATTATTGTGGCATTAATCTTTTAATCATGGTGTCACAACTTGCCCCCTTAAATAATTTTGTCCTAGAAATCCAATCTGGTAGAAGTGGTAAACATTTTGGAAAAAAAATGTAATTGATGTAGACTGTACTAGTCTTTGTCAAAAATATCAATAAAGATGTGCATGTTAGGTTGTTGCCACAATTAGAAGGGAGTTCTCAATCTTTGTTGGCCATAGGGATTTATTGATTCATAGACAACACTCTTTTGGAAGTATATAAGGAGTACGAATGTTTGGGAGTCCTTTTTTGTCACATATATTCCTTGGTTAGATAAGTCAAGTAGGGAAAGAAGAGTCAGGAAGCAGTGTAGTGGTTGCAGAAGGGTGACACATTGCTCTTGGAATGATGAATGCTTGTTACTATGCATCAGCATCAGGTCTAGGTTTTTCCAATTCAATGGTTTGGACTCACAGGGTGTTGGGACTAGTTTCACTAGTATTGGTGGACAAGAAGAAGTAATGCAACTTGCGCAAGTGATAGGCAAGGAGTGTGATAAGAAATTAAGGGGGCATATCTTAGGGATTCCTAATAAGCATCATAAAATCTTATATAAACTTCCTAGGAGTGTCCACTCCTTAGTGGTATTCGAGAGGCCTTCAATGTAATTGATCACATCCAAGTGTACCAAAATACTTGGGATGGGTTTCTAACGACTAGTAGCTAGCCAATCATAAACTTCAAAGACCAACTTGGCAGGCGAAGAAGATCTAGAATGATTTGTTGATGATAACTCATGAAATCATTGCTAGTATGGATGGATTTTGAGTTTATGAATTGCTTGTGAGTAGTTAAGTAGAGCTTGAAGTGATTTGAGTGAACTTTGAAGAATCGCCACTATAAGATCTCATCTTCTAGTTGCCAAGTTGTTTCCTCAATCTTATGATGATTCTAGAGAACCTTGACCAATAAGATGGTCTTATTTTCTAACTCTTGTTTCTTTCAATCCAAAAGTTGTGTTAGTTTTATCGCATGCCTTTTCATTTCCTCAACATTGACTTCAAGTAAAAGAATGACATATGCTCTCAAGACATGAAAGACATCATGGCCTTTGGCCATGATGTGGTAAGGCAACTAATGAACAATGTTGCCTATTAGTTTGATGACCTAAAAAGGTTTGATGTCTCTTAGGAAGACTAAGTTAGGCTTCATCATTTTGTTAGTGTAGCTTTTGTGTTGGTTTTAGGCACGGCAAAATCATCAACTTAATGCATTAATCTTGTCGGTTATTTCCTTTAAAAATTATGGGACAATTTGTTGGTTGTTGACCATCTTTACCCAACACACTCGTAATACATAGGCTTGTATGAAGCCATTTGATGTTTTATGGAAGCTATTATTGTATGGGAACTTAAAAAATGGAGGTATTTGTCTGTTCATCATTAAAATCCAAGACATAATAATGTGGCAATGTCCTTTAGAATTTTGAAAAGGCATCAAATTATTTGTCCATTTGAGTGTGGAAAGTCATACTTATTATACATTTAATCCCATTCATTCTTGAAAACCATACATAAGATGTCAACCTTAGGTTGTGATCACACAAGGTGGTGAGGGGAATCCCATGCAATCTTATTACTTCTTGTTCATAAAGCTTGACAAGCCTTATAGGGCGTTTGTAGACTTGATTGGCTAACCAATAAAAAATTACCCATATTGAATCATGGCCCTTCATATTCTTTGGTAATGTTGTCCCAAAGTTCATAGCAATATGGTCCCACTTTCATTCATCAATGGGAAGCAATTGTTAGAGACCTGATTAACAATATCTATTTTGTGTTAACCTACTAATAGTAAGGCTTTCGGCCAAAAAATCAATAACAAAACTTTTCATTCCCTTGAACCTAAGTTGTAGCTTCAGATATTTGTACAAACCAAGCTATTGTTTCCCACCATATAAGTTACTATTACAAAAGTTGGGTAAGCACCAAGTGTATGAGAATGCCAGAGAGAAATAAAACAAGAAAGTAAGTGCAAGAAAATGAGAAAAGAGAGAGAGAAAGAGTGATATCCTTTAAATGGAATCGCAAAGGGGGGGGGGTGGCGCAGCGGTTGTCTATGTATAGAGCTTATTGCTAAGGGAGTCTAGTGTGGCTTGGCGCTCCCCATGCCTTCCATGGCACAGTGACTATGCCTAGTAGCCCCCTTGGTTAAATTTGTAGCTCGCTATCCCCTCATTATGGTGTCTACTGACCCCTCTATAAATGGGGTAAGTGGCCTATGAAGCTAGTGCTAGCTAGCCCATTTCTACACAATTGGCCTATGCCTTCATGTACTAAGCATTCTTAATGTGTTAATGTGCGAACCATGGGAAAACAATGTATTGGTTCTTTGCAATTTTTTGCACATCTAGCATTGTTTGGAACATGCGCCCAAGGTCATGAACATGAGCCTTAGTTGATGTAGCATTAGTTTTTTAAACATATGAGAAATAAGAGGCACGTTAATAATATTAAAGCACAAGATTATTTAATGCAATTTAATTGGGATGCAAAATGGACGGTTAAGTGAAAAATGTGGGTATTTCTATTGGGATCATTGCAAGTGTAGAAGATCGCAATAATAATACATGGTAAGAAATCAGATATCGTCTTTAGGGAACAGTATATGGCTAAAAATCCTAAATCCCAATCTAATATTAGTATCTATTTTATTAAGGCTACAAATCAAGTTTGAATCTCTTAAACTTAAATCAAATTAAAAACAAGTGAATATTGAATTTTGAAAACGATACTAATTAAGTATCTAGAATAGTAAAATTTCATGTAATCCCCCTCAATTCATCTTTCAATTAGTCTAACTCCTAATTCCATATGTTATGAAACTTCTCACTAAAACTTTCTCCTGAGGCATTTTAATACCTATTAGCCAAATTGCCTAATACCATCTTTCAATAAACTCAACATACACGTGTAACCTCCTATAGAATCAATGAACTCCCGATTCAATTGATCGTTCTAGGTTTGTACTTTGATAGTCCAACCGTCAAACGTCTCTTCTAAGTTAGTTCAACAATCTAGGATCATTTAATTTATGGCCAGTAAATAGAGAAACATTAGAACACAAAATAGAAAACAAAACATTAGAATAGATTAATTGAAAATCAGAATTAATGGTTCTTACAATTGAAATCACATCCTATAAATTAAAACTACGTAGCTGGACATATTGTAGAGATTACAAATCAAAGAATTAAACAAATACAAGATCATACTATGAGCTTGATCTTTGTCTTCGTGTTCTTCTCTGTTCTCAGCTCTCTCCTTGCTTTTTGTCGTAAAAACCAATATCTGAATTATTAAACCCTAATAGACTTTCCTGTTTATAGTTGTGCCTTAAAAACACATAAAACAAAATTAAAAAACAAAAAAACCTAACTTAATTGCACTACCGCAATCATGGACCGCGATAGCATCGTTAAGCCAAAATTCCAAAATTCTTCACGAGTTTTGTGCTAATCACACTATCGTTGTAGTCATTTCATGCATGATAATTCTCTTTATTTATTGTGGTAATGACTTCCTACAATACCCCACGTTTTGGACATTGCGGTATTGGTGTACATAGTGATCTGCTTGGTTTTTTGCTAGTCCATGCTTTGGTTACTATGGTTATCTATTTCTCTATCGCGATAATCAGTTGGTTTCTCACCATTTTAGGTGTTTTCTATCTTCTTTCTTCAATGTACTTATTCCCACTCAACCTGAACCTGCGTAAACCACTATGATCCTTTCCCTGGCATTAAATCACAAGTATGCACACATCAAAATTCTCTAAAAAAGTAAATAACATGCAATGCTCATGCACCTATATATAAATAAATATGTCCTATTTCCTATTTAAACCCATGCAAAATATATGCAAAATACATATAATATAGTTGGTATGTAATGTAACAAACAATTTCCTATTCTCATCTTTTAGTTCCCAAGTTGTTCCTTTAATCTCATGGTGGTTCTGGAGAACCTTAACCAACAACATGCTCTTGTGTTTCTTAATTGTTGTATTTATTGGTCCAAAATCTATGTTAGTTGTTCCACATACTTGTTTTTCTCCTTAACATTAACTTTGAGTAGAAAAAATATTTTAAGTCATGGAGTCATTTCTTCAACATCAAGACATGAAAGACGTGTGGAATATAGCTATGGATTATGGTAGGAATTCAAATTGTCCATTTGTTTGAGGGTGAAAGTTTATCATAAGCTTTAATCCCTTTCTTTCTTGAAAGCTCTACTATAAGTAAGATATAATATGGGATCACAATCACACATAACAATGAATAAATCCCATGTGATCTTATCACTTATTCATGAAGCTCGAGAAGTCTTATAGGGGTCATGTGGACTTGACTGGCAAAATTTTTTCCCAATCATGGTTGGTATATCCACAATTACACCAATCTTTCACATTCCTTGACAATATTGTTCAAAAGTTCATAGCAACATGGTCCTATTCGCATTTTACCAATGGGAAGCAGTTTTTAGAGACCAAAGAATAGCTTCCATTTGATGGTCACTTGATGGTAGGTGTGACATTTGGCCACAAACTTGGTGACAACACTTTTCATCGGATGTGAGGGACCAATAGTGTAGCTCTTCATCCTTTAGAAGAAGCTTCTTCATTTTCATGAGTTCAATGTCATTGGCTTGCATGGCAGTCACTACTAGGATAAGTTTAAAAGGCAATAACTAGGCAAGCATAGGAGTATGAAACTATAAATAAAAGTTCTCAAATTCATTGACAAGCTTGGCACCTCAAGGTTCATCATAAGCTAAGGCATATGACTTCTTCTTGAGGATGTAAGTTAAGACCATAGTCTTACTTGGATGACATTTGAACTCAAAATCATAGTCTTTGATAAACTCGAGCCATCTCCACTATCATATGTTTAAGTCCTTCTACATGTAAAATATTTATACATTCTTGTGATTAGAATGTAGAGGGGTTCTTAGGCATCTGAGTGTCAGTTTCACGCATTCTTAGGAATGTTTGTTACATATCTCAAAGCCCTATATTCTAGAGCGGTTTGAGTCCAAGATGTTCTAAGTTTCATAGTCAAACTAGTGCATTTTCCTCTCTTGAGTTGCACATAATAGCAATCATGTCATCATGAAAATGACTCAAATTTGTTTGTTAGATTATTCTTCCTCGGGTCATCATTTTCCATCATTCTTGAGGAATTTTGAAAGTGGTTCTAAGCACATTCTAATGCTCTAGAGCCAAGGTCCGATGTGGTCAAGACTAACGTAGTAAATGAATTCAAATGTGGTTGGTTTTATAAACTTAAACTTTGGATTTTGGGTGAACAACCACCTATTTTTGAGTGATCAGTTCTTAGTTTATCCTCCATGGATTTGGGTCATTCTAAGCGCATTGTATTCATGGAAATGAACACTTTTCGTTGTTCTTTAAGGCCATGTATCATTTGGTCTTAGTTTCCCATGAATTTCACCTAAACTAGGTGAGAAACATACTTTGACAGTCAAGGGAAAGTATGTGATTTCATATATGATGTAATGAAATGAAACTGAAAGAATGGTCAGAATTACAAAGGGCCTTAAAGTGCTATTCTCCAGGCTCTCGAATTTTATTTACTGATTCCCAATCACACACACACTCTCTTGCTTAAGATCTTTGTCAAAGATGAGCTCAATTTACCTTCATCCTATTTATATAAGATAGATGAGTGCATAAGCCTTCTACGGTTGGTAGAGAGGGTTATGGTGGAGTCCAGATACTCATTGGAATGTGGTGGTTTGCTTTGAAAAGGTGGAAGATCATTTAATGGTTGTTGTAGTTTATAATTCATTTCAATCCATCATCATAATGGCACGGGCAACTTTGACCTAAGATTGTAATCACATGACTAAGTGTTAGCAGATGATCTTAACATGGTTGTGAAAATCTTAGTCTCATCTACACATTGATGCATAATTGCATGGTATAAGTTCTTAGGCTAATAGCAATTTGGATGTAAACATGGGTTCTTGGACATGCAAGTTGTAGAACGGCCTTCTGGGTAGTATAGCATGCTTAATCATAAGTTTCTAGTCTATGCTATAACACACTGCATGAAAATTTTGTAATTTTAGCTTTTTTTCCCCAAAATTGTTTTATATTTTTCTTTGATTCTCCTTGATGTCTTGAATATTTTGACATGAAGCTCGTCACTTAATTCAACCATTTTGACTTTGAAATAACTTTTTAATGTTTCTCGGTCCACATGTTGGAATGGTCAATTTGACATTTTGTTATATTTTTCTTTAATTCTCCTTAACTTTGCAAGAATTTCGACACGAATCTCATAGTCTAATTCAATTGTTTCGACCTTGAAATAATGTTTTGAAGTTTCTCAGTCTATGGGCCTGTATGGTCACTTTTAACCAATTGCTTTTCAAGGTAAATAACTGTTTCTAATAAGGAGATTAGGAAGAGTGGACGTTACAAAAGGCATATTCTTAGGGTTGCCTCCTAAGTTAATGCGTTCCTTTTCGTAGCACTATGTATGTTATAGCCAAACATGAGCCATTGTTACCATGCCCAAGTCCATGAGTTTCATATAAAGTGATCCTGATCAATGTTGCACTTGCTCAACTTACATGACAGTCATGTGGTCTTTTAATAGATTCTACTGAGCAAGTAGTTTCCAGTTATCTTCCAAGTCCTCAAGACTAAGAGGGATTAGTGATTCCAATAGTAAGATATGTGCCAATGGTTAAGTGTTCCACAAGGAGTTTATAGGTTCCCTTGTCCAAGTCCTTTTTATGGTATTTGTGCAAGTTAGTTGAGTCTCATACCAAGTGAGACTTGTTAATATCGGAGAAATCTTTGGTCAAGTGGCCACACTAGAAGTTGTCAATTATACACAATCAAACAACTAATTAATAATATAAATATATATTATGAAATAAAATGAAAAATTCTACAAAATAAATAAAATGAAGAAAAGGAGGCAACTTGCTTAAGAGAAGAAGTAAGGGAGAACCTTTTATTTTCATAATAATAGGTTTGTATATAATCTTAATACATCATTCACAAATAGGTGCTCCATTATATAGGATCTTGACCTTAAAAGAGTGATAAACATGATTTACAATAAAAATAGAATAGTAGTTATAAAGATAATATAATAACTTATAGGTTACATGAGTATGATGACATATGAAAAGATTATAAAATTAATATCATATTTAGGGGTTATAGAATATTATATGATGAATGGTAGTTATTCAAATATATTTACAACACTCCCTCTTTTAAATATTACCATATATAGAGAATACGCCTTGTTAAAACATTAATAGAGAAAACCTAGTAGAAAAATATCTAAAAGGATAAACACTATTTATTTTCATAGAGGCGTATAATATTTTTAGGATTGCCTCAATAAAAAAAACTTAGCCAAGGAAAATAAAAATTCAATGTAGTAATCAACAATTATGCTTTATAATAATTCTCTCCCTCGTCTTGTTGTTGCTAAACTTTCTTCAGTAGCTTGACTTCAAATATCTTCTTAGTTCTGCATGTTAATGTTAGTTTCATAAATAATATAACTAGTAAAGTTCTTGCAAAGAAGCTTGTAAAAATATTGTAAGATGATCATATATCATTATAGATTTTACCATTTCTTGTAGCTCGTGAATAAAAATAATTTTGGTGAAAACATATTTATTTAATAAACCTCTTCTAAAATAATTGTAATCTTTATCATCTTGGATAAAATAAATTACTTTTCCCATATGAATATACCATTTTAATGCTTTAACTTGATGCAAAGTTGTATCTTTGCTAGCTAACAAATTACTTAAGAGTATAATGTATATTCTTCACATAATTTGTAACATAAATAAATACATCATTAGTATAAAAAGTTTGGTAATCCATGGCCAAGCCAAATAAATATCAATATTATTTACTATGATAAACATGCTCATCGTAATTAATTATTGAATGTACAAGGTTAAATAGTTTTCATACTAATAAATTGCATGCATAGTTCATGAAACATGTATAATTAATATATACAATTTTTTTTTAAATAATAAATATAATTATAATATGCATATGTAAATATAATTTCTAATACTAATAAAAATATTGCAAAATATGCAAATATAATAATCATGTAAATGTTAATATAGTATACATGCTATATAATATTAAATATTCTAAATTCAAATTTTTGAAATAGTTGTTTCAAGCATGTACTTTAAATTCTTCAAGGACTTTTCTTGTATAACATCATTTATGAATCTATTCTTTGAATATTTTCATAAAATTATTATTTGTTAACAATATATTATTTACCATCAAGTATTGAAATTCACAATAAAAATATTTGTCATTTATCAGTTATCAGTAAGTTTAAATTGCTCATTTTTAATATCAACATTATTTCATAATTTCTAGTGTGAGATCCTTATTTTTTAAAATATCAATGGACACTTGTAAGTTGAATAAATATTATAAGCAATATTTATTTTCATTAAAATTTTCAATGCATATTTATTATTAGTGATCATATGCGAGACATACTTATTTCCTTTTATTAGACATTTATATCGAATTTATTCTCTTTAGAGAGTGATCTTTCAATTTATATTTGTTCAAGAGATATTTATGTCTTGCAATACTCACGTTCTCAATTTGTTTTTTTTTCTACGAAATATTTAATTCTTAATCCACAAATCTTGACGGGGCATATATTCTTAATATTATTTTATTCCTTTTTAAGAATATTTTGTAAATATAGTTTTCTTTAGGAAAGTTTGTCCTTTGATTTGGGCTGGTCAATCACACTTTAGTTGTGTTACATTTTTACAAATAGCTTGTGCATTAGTTAATTAATTTATTTTTGTACACAATAAATTTTGTGAACTAATAATTAATTTTTGAATTTCTCCTTTGAGATTCTTATCACATTGGTTTTTATCTTGCTAATGGCAAAAAATAAAAAAAAAATTGCTCCACTAAATCATGAAAGTATAGAAACGTCATATTGAGGCTCAAAAAACTTGGCCAATTATGTTAAAGAATGTATTGTTCTCAATCGTAATATAATTTAATCAACCTCACATCCATAATATTTGTATCATACTAATAATATGTTATGAAATAAAATGAGAACTAATATAAAATCAATAAAATGAAGCAAAGGAGGAAACATACTTGAGACAAAAGAAATAAAACACAGCCTTTTATATTCATGATAACAGGTTTTATATAACCTTAGCACATCATTTATAAGTAGGCTTGTGACGACCTATGTTTTTGGTATCGGATTGACGGATCCGACACATGTGTATTTTTTAAAATTTTAATGATAATATGTGAAATTTTTCCTAATTTTTTTTCCAATTTTGAATTAATTATTAAAAAAATGGGGATAATGTGAGAAAAATATAATTTTAGGGAGAAAACACATGAAACTATGAGAAAAATGTGTTTTTTTTAAGAAGAATGATCTTTAGGATTGAATTATGAATTTTCAGAACAACTACTGAATTTTCAGAGTGAGAAATAAAATTTTTGGGATAAAAAATGTGATTTTTGAGAAATTATTCAATTTTTGAAAAAAAATTGAATAAATGATGAAATAATGTGTAATAGTGGTATTTTGATGAGAAATGGTGAATTAGTAAATTTTTATAGAAAAAATACAAAATTTTGGTATAAAATACATACATACATACATATATATATATATATATATATATGCATGTAATAAGAAAAAAAAAAACTGTACATAGGGACCTGGGCTGACCTAGGTGCTGGGCCTAGGTTGGCCCAGGCCCCAAGTGGGCCGAGCGCTCGGCCCGCACGGGCGGGAAGCTCGTGTGGGACTCGGGCCGCATGTGCGGCCCAGGCACCTAGCTCCCAGGCCGGCCCAACTGGGTTGGCCGACCCATGCGACCAGAAAGGGTCTAGGCCCCTTTTTTCCTTGTCTTTAATGTGAATTCCTAATGATTTTTAGCCGAATTTTGGAGATTTTTCAGCATAAAACCATGGGAGTTCATGGTTTGGATCCATGATTTGAGCAATCAATTCACAACCTCCATTGTGATCAATAGACATTGCCAACTAGACAACCAACATGTGAGGTTGGAAGCCATCTAGATGGCCACATGTCACCCATCCTTGCCATGCAAGCTTCTCCTATGCAACAAAACTCCTTCTTGAGCTCAAACCCAGAAAAATTACAGCAACTTAGCCCTATTCACAAGCTCAGATCTCCTCTATTTCTTGGCCCAATCTAGTGATCTATAGCTTGTTTTGAAGCTGATACCACCATCTACGAAGTCCTACAAGTAGTTTGCCCAATCTTGAAGCCATCTGAAGCTGAAATCATAGAGAAAAGGTGCTGTTCACAGGGTTCAAACCCAAAAAACCAGAGAAGCTTGTGTTGGAACCTTCTTGGAGCTTCGAATCTTAAGTTGTTTCAAGCCCATTTTGGAGGTAAAACTTTCCACCCTCTTCATTTTCATACGTATTTTAACTTCCAAGTGTTGGAGAACAAAAACTAGGGCTTTAAACATGATTTTCAAACCATTAAAGTAGGTTACTTACTCACTGTTACAGCTGTGTAACAGAGACAATTGGAGCAACTTTGGGAAAGCTCACTCTTGAACCATTATAGGCTCGTCCCTGAGGTAAAATCCATCATCCTACTTCCTTATCATGTGTATTCAAATGTCCAAGTGGTAGAAATTAGATATTGGAATGTTTAATATGTGTTGTAAGCCACTGTTGTTAACTGTTAGACTTATTGTTGCAATAGTGCTGACAAAAACAGTTTGAGACTAGAATCGAAGCTATATTTGGGACACCTAAAGGCACCCATTCGAATTAGAACCAGAGACATTTTAGACCCCATAGTGGAGGTTCCAGAAAGGTATAAAGATCTGACCTTGAGCCTTTGTGGATGTGTTTTATTATACTTACAAATATGCCATGATTGTAGAGTACTAGAACAAATTTCTTGTGTTCTTTAAAATACAATAGAGAAATTAGTGGACAGATAGGCATGAAATTGACATTGCATGTTACTGATTCGAAGTATTTTTGATTAATGGATGTGTTATGATCTGTATAATACAATTAGGCACAAGAAATAACCCATGGAGTTGTGATTTAATGGGGGGAAAGAATACTAGGATGATAGTAAAAACTATGAACCCAAAAATTTCCTGCAATCTGGCTGAAAATTCTGAGATGAAATTAACTAACTAAACCTTGATAGATTGAGCTGAAATTTGGTGGAGAGATCCCTAAGTATGTCTAGAAGTTTCCTACCAAATTTCTGATATGGATAGGTAGGTCAATTCAAGCAAACAGTCACTGCCTATCACAGGGTATACGAGATCTATACAGTCTCTATTAATTATACCTAGAAACCCTAGTAGCTGATGTCCAAAAATTGTGATTTAAAATTCTAGGAAAGCTTTAGGAAGTCTAGAATAGTGCTGCAAATTTTGGCACAAATCCGATGTACGGATTGCCTGCAGAAAAATTAGGAAAATGGTTGCGCAAATAGGGCCATAGGTTAATGTTGTGCCTAAGTGATGAGAATTGGGAATGTTGACCCCTTTTGGCCCAATTGACTCTAGGAGGACCAGAATTGACCTTGTGTGACTCTGTTGACTAGCTAGGTCAACAAGTGATAGGTTGACTAATGTTGACCAAGATTGACCAAGGTCAATCAAATTGACTTAGCAACTAAGGCAAGTTGAACAAACATAGGTGGACTACTCTTGACTAGGTCAATTTATTGATTGACCAATGATTTAGAGTTAGAGTGAGCCAAGTCCCATATTAATATTAAGAAGTTACATCGATTTCGCAAGACCAAGTACTAGTGGAACGCGACCGATCGCTAGAGGAGTGCCGGAGGTGGAACATCCCTGTTAGTAGTATTTTCTAACTCATTTTTTAGAGCTTGTTATTCTGTGCATTATGAAAATGAGATTACATATTGTGATGAATCTGCATTCTTTTAAATGAGTTTTAAATGAAAAGTGCACTGAGTCTCGAGGTCCAAGAGTACAGGGTTAGGGTGAGTAGTGTCAGTCTCTCATACAACCCTGAGAGGTGACCACCCAGCACAGAGTGCCGGTCGAAGGGGTTTTGTGGGCCTACGATGGCGGCAATGGCAATAAGACCTAATCGGGCCGTCACGATAAGGCAACAACAATAAGTCCTGGTTAGTCGTTACGGTGATGGCAATAACAATAAGTCCTAATCGAAGTCAACACGATGCGCCTAACTGTCTACAACCCGCTCGAGTGATTTTTAGTTGTCTTGGAGAGCTTGCGAGCCTCGACAAATGTTTTCACTATTTAACTGTTTTTGAATGAAGGTGCACGACTACATTATGAATTTAAATTGTGTTTACTGTTGCATTCACCTGCATAATGCTATTGCTCATGCATTCATAGCACATGTTTTATTTATGGAATGCTTGTTTGAAGTTATGATTTAGATTGCAGTACTCACTGAGCCACTGTGGACAATTAGGCTTACTACTCTAACTTTTCAGGTTCTTCCACCGTAGATAAGGGCAAGGGAGTGGTCCTTGGTAGAGTTGCACTCTCTTCCTCTTTTGGTAGGTTTTCTTCGTACTTTTTGTGTTTTGAGGGTTAGAAACTATGTATAGGGGTGAGGAAAGCTTGTATATAATGGATTAGTCATTCTCGTTGCTACTCATGTTTTAATGACCCATTTTGGTAAATATCATGTTTCATTGGTGTTCATGTGTTAAATTTCTTTTTCATTCCCTATGATTACTCTGATAATGTGTGGTATGGTATTGAAAGATGAGGCTTAACAGTGTCTTGGTAAGCTCGGCTTGTGGGCAGGATTGTCGAGATACTGTGCCAGTCGGTTTGTCCTTCGCCCCAGGGAAGACTTCCCATTAATAGGCCATTGACTTTAATGGAGTGATAGATACCATTTACAATACATTTATAAAGATAATATAATAACTTTTATGATAGAATATAAAAAGACTATAAAACATTTATCATTATTTCTAAGTTATAGAATATTAGATGGTGATTATTTAAATTTATTTACAACAATATAAATAAAATTTCAGGTTTATGGGTTATTATCATTATATGGCAGCTGCGTAAAGGGTTTATATTATGGCAAACTCAATTGGGCAAATATGAGTGTACTAGTGGGCTGTTTGGTATGTAAGATTAGATGAGATATGATTTGTCGGGACCCCTTCTCAGAGCCAAGGGCGGCCCGACTGGCACAACGGCCTAACGAAACTCTCTCACCAAGACGAGTTCGTCCAACCACTGTTAAGCCATCTTTGCAACCCTCTTGTGATGGGATGATATTAGAATAATTGGAATCATTAAAACCAAAGTAAGCAATAATTCAAACGAAAGCATTTTATTTACATAAGTTGTCCAAAATACATACTTAATCGTTTAGAATAGTACAACAATGACCAACCTCAAGGAAAATGAGAAAACCAAAAAGAAACTGGGACAGGAATCGTCAGG